>WBMV01007229.1:265081-363840 GCA_013396655.1 Campylorhamphus procurvoides
AAGGAAGGAAGGAAGGAAGGAAGGAAGGAAGGAAGGAAGGAAGGAAGGAAGGAAGGAAGGCAGGCATATTCTTGCAGAAGTAACATGAAGTAGCACCTACTGTGTTCCAACAAAATCTGTAAAATTAAGAAGTTGTTGTCATATTAAAACATCTAAATCTCTTGGTACATAGCTTAAATTAGCATATAGTAAACAAAATGTGTTCTGATAATATTCGCTGCTTACATCGTACCAGTTTGGATTCTTCTCTTCTCAAATCTGCCAAACGCTGCAAGTTTGTGAAACTATTGCATCCAAAAGGCAAGGCCCTTAAACTCATCTACTTTTTAAATAGAAAATCTATACGGTACTGCCTGTACATTTCAAAAGGTGGAAAGCAGATAAAAGTAGATTAATCTAGTTCCCCAATACAACTTCTGAATCTTGTGCTCTTTTTAAAATTATTTTATTTCTTTATTGCAAATTAAAAATATCCACCTTAGAATTCAATTACTCTTATTAATTGTATACCACCTATCTCCACACATAAAAGATTTTAGAGGAGGAGCTACATGCTTAATTTTCACTACAGTTTCCAATTTGTCTGTTGTTATCTTTCTAAAGAATTTAGGAGACTGAAAACTGCTGCTTTATTAAACTGTTGTTTTATTCCCTTTTAGTGAGAGTAATATGTCTGGAACAGGTACTTGACCCCATTCTTTGTTCTTTTGCTTAATAAAATCATTTAAATTCTTTTTACATAAATAACTTTTTTTCTTCCTTCATTGTCTCACTTGAAATAAGATAAAAGGAAACTGCAAAGGGTAGATCTTTTGAAAAGCATTGAACACTTCCTGAATATGAACACAAACAATAAAACAAACAAAATTCAGGGATTCTTGAATTGCTTTGAAATACAGCTCATGTAAAATGTAACAATAACTTTATTTAACAGAAAAGTTTGCTTTACTACTTTTCTTTCATATATCTTGCTAAAAGGTTTGACAGGATTTTAAACAGCTCTCCAAAGCAGAGATCAAATAAAAGTAGTACGTTACCAGTTTAAAGGCTTCTCTGCCACGAAGCACTCTACTGAGTGCAGACATACCTTTGTTGTATTTACACAGTTGTGCAGCAGTTTATGAAATATGAGAAGAAGCAGATCTCAGACAGTCAATCATTCTTTATGTTTCTGTTGGACAATACTGTTACCCAGTAGAATGGTCATGCAACATTAATAGAAGAGCAAAAGGGGTCACAGATAAGTCTGAATCAGGCATCATATGCTCTGCCTTCATATAATAGCAAAAACAGGGGTTTCCCACAGTCATTGAGCAGTTCTCTAAAGCTGAACATATGACTTCTGCATATGTTCACATATGACACAATACATGACTGGACCCAAGCACGATTTCCTGTACAAACTCTAATATAGTGCTAGGAGCTGAAGCTTCCTGTTAAATTGAATGCTGCATCAAGCCGAGGTGCACATGGAGTTTCCATAGCACCTCTCTTGCACAGTGCCTGAATCTTTCTAATGTTACTAGTCCTGCAACTCCAATTTTGCAGCCTGCCCTTCACCTGTGAGCCTGTAACCTGTCATTTACACGCTACCATTGATTTTTAAATCGTACTGTTTTCATCCCACTTCTCATTCTTTTGCCTTGTGGCTTTTAGCCTGTAACTCTACACTAAGATTGCATCACTCCAGACCAGGTACCTTTTAGCCTGTAACTTCATATTGGAATAGAACCTTGATAACAACCAGTTAATAGTTATTTTAACACACAATAAATATTACACAATAAAATACATACACAAACCTTAATTGCTATTTAACCTGCAGCACCCATACATGCTCCATTCAGAGTTATGAGTATCACAATCTACCAAGGAGGAGCTTGAGAAGGTCTGCATCAAAAATGTAACAGTACCGGAGAAAAAGCAGGAAGATGTTGGCATTTTTGTCATTACTGTCATCATCATCGTTGTCACCACTACATTTATTGGAGAGAATTATTTGTCTGAGGATTCTTTGCTTTCTCTTACCAGCTGCTGCCTGAGGAGTGGCTTTCTTTTTATTTTTTTTCTCTCTTTCTCTTTTTTCCCTCATTGTTTGCCACTCTAAGATAGATTTCAAGTAAAAGTAAGACCACACTACTAAGGGATGCTTATGTCAGTCTCTCACAGTATATTTTAGGCAACACTGATGATGGTGGTGAGGATAGAATATCTCACTGGAAACCCTATTGAAATGCCTTGCTGAAAATTAACAATTTTTTCTGTAATATTTGTACCATTCATATGCAAAGAATAATGGACTAGCAAAGGAAGAAGTAAACAGCAGGCAAAGCCTTTTCTGCAGTTTGCTTAATTTGTTCTCAATCCATATGCCACTGACATAAGGCACTATTCAGGTTCTCAAAACAAATCCTGTGATGTTAATTAGCCTCAGGGGATTGTTGGTGGAAACGAAGGTGAGAGCTTATTTTGTATTTAATTTGTTTTGAGATTTTTGACTACTCTTTCTAGTATCATCTGATAATAAACTACAGACATAACATCCCTACGTTATTTGTCTTAACAAGAAAAAACACAGCATGCACAACCTTAAAATGTAGAAAGAAGGCAAAAGGGTGGCTCCAGGCAATAATTATTCCTTCTAACTATAGGTGACTAATATTTCATAGCAGGTTTCACATAAAGGTGATTGAGGTCTCATACAAATCATTTTTTTCATGTTGGAAATAGAATCAAAGTGCCCAGTATGCAGTGGCTGAAATCTGTTTCCTGACTATTGAAGCTTCAGTTTTCAGATGGAGACAACTCGAACCTGTAATTACTACATGGCGCCATATTTTAAAGATTTAGATACAGTAAGACTCAAACATTAACTTGAAAAAAAATCTTAAAGTTTCAGCCAAAGATTGAAAGTAAAAGAAGGGGTAAAACCCACCATCTCTTGATTGTATTTATAAAATACTTTGCTATGAGGTAAAAAAACCTAGAAATTATAAAAAAACCCTACCAAATAATTTTATTTAATACATTGCACAAAATAGAAAATAATCTAAAGTTCTAAGTATTTAAATGTGACAGCATTTAAGGAAAGCATTCTGAAATACAGTGAATCCTGAATTCATCCTTATTACTGTTGAACGATTCAGAAACTCAGGTACTAGATAAGATTTCTTGCTCAGGAGCAGCTCTTAGATGAAAACTCTGCCTAAACACTAGATAAAAATGAATAGCAATTTTCAGACTTAGTTTGACTTCTCAAAGGTGAACTCAAATTCAATTTTTTTTGCTACAGAGAATTTACAGAAAACAATGAATGCCAGATCTCAAGGGTCTCACAGAAATCTCTGGTGCTATTCAGGCTAACAAGGTTCCCACTTATGTTTCAGTCTCAATGGAAATTAACTCAATGCTACATGACAGACTATATTAATTATAATTGATGACTTTGCAATGAATGCTAACTAAACTATTAAAAAGAAACAGCTTATTAGAGTCAGCATTTTATTGTAGCACCCTATCAATTATTAAAATAATATTTAATATAACAACTAGATATGATAAATTAATGATATATTAATGTGCGTATCAGTGAACAATACCTCGGTGAAAATTTTACTCAAATACTGCATTAATGCACCATTAAAAATCAAGTGCCATGTGAAATTTAATAAAGGAGCAACAGCACTTATATGAAATGAAAATATTAAGTAGCTCTTTCTTTTAATCTTTGCCATTTAGGTTTTTCGTAGACTGCTTTCGGAACTCTGTAAAGCTGAAATGACTCATAGGGGACATGACATAATGCAGATTAAAACCCAAACCAAATAAAAAAGCCCCAGCACTTAAAATTAAGTCTATTGTATTGATGTGTTCTTTTCAAATGCTGTGCAATGCTTATCACGAAAGGCTAGTATGAACTGCATGTAGTGTACACTGTACAGTGCACAAATAATATTTTCATTATATATCACAGGTAAACTTATACAGTTTCTTAAAGAGAGAGTGAGCAGGGAAAATCCAGACAAGCAGACAGAAGCAGCATGAAAATCAGAAAATATAATTGTTAAGACAGTCACATAAAGGAGACCTTCCTTCACTCTTGTGAGAGAATGTAATGTTAAGGGTTAATGACTCAAAAAATCAGCCATTTGCAAAAGCAGCAGGGTGCTTTTCTGAGGCCAGGTTTGCACTCCCCAAACAAAGGGGAGGAGCAGTGTTTCTGGGCATGTAGCGGCCAAACTTCCGATCTGCATAAGAACATCCCAGGTGCAGAGGTGGTGCCCACCCACCACCAGAGCATGACCACAACAAACTAACCTTTGTTAGAAGCAAGTTGGATTTTGAGACAGATAAGGGAAAAAGCCAATAAGAAGCAGATGCTGCTAAGTGGGATAATGCAAATGTCTTCCCTTACACAACTGTCTCAGGTGCAAAACTTGACCCCAGGGGATATCTTGGGACATTCAAACTTAGGCCTGAGTTCTGTTAAGGCATAACTGGCTCAACTATGCTTATGCTGATGTGAGAAACAACAGTCATGTCTTAGAAGGTCTCATAAATGTCAGAAACCATCAAAGATGCCTGAAGTGGCCCCCAGAATCATTTCTGGGGCCTTGCACCGGAGGATTGCTCATGATTCACAGTGCTGCATAAGACAGTGTAAAATTCCCCCACTCAGGGTACCTGAATGGTCGCATCTGAATCTGAATCTGTTGAACTTTACGTTGAGGGGGTTTCCCCCAGCCGTGACAGATCAAGTCTGACATCACCATTTTGGCCAATGGACATCTAAACCACAACAGTCAAGTCTCATCACTTGATCCACAGGTAGTGATATCTTTCCTCTTCACCATCCACTCTTATCTTCTCTGTCTCTGTCTTTCTTTTTCTCATATATTTTCTTAAGAGATGATATTTAGATTTCCATTGGTATGTGGCTGTTTATAACCAAAATAGCCACCTACCTCCTTTCCATCACAACCAAATTGTTCTAAAATAGACCTGCCACACATACACATTTATAAACATCAGTCACTCTGTGTCATTTCACTCTAATCTGCCCCAAGTGATCTATTAACAAGAACCTTGGTTATCCCACCTTCAGGGGCAGGTCATAACATTAAATTGGCATTTACTCTGAGATTACTCTGAGAAGCAGTGAGGTCTTTCTATGTGGATAACAGCCAGAGTGCTGGACAAAGGAGAACAGATTTTTGGTCAAAGCCAAAATTTCCAGCAGGAAATCATGGCAACCCAGGATATGCCTGATCTTGACTGTTTCCCACTGCTAGAAGTTAATGATAATTTTTGTCTTCTCAGTAGGAACTGGGCACATCAGACCTGTTAAAAAGTTTTTTGGTGTAACCCAGACCTGAATTGCTGGAAGGTTTTCTCTGGGAGAAAGGCAAGCCAACCGTCATAGAGGGTTGATGGGAAGAAAGACATTAACCCACTTTGGGTTAATGACCGGTTTATTATCGAACCTCCTCAGAATTCTTTTTTGTCCCACACACTGCCCAGATAATCCAAATTACCTTCCCCTAAACCTACTGAGCAATCTGGGGTGTTACATAATTGTAATTGGACTGGATCCCTTGGATTTGGTAAAGTGATCAGTGTGGTCCAAAGATGTTGCAGAAGTTTCTGGTGTGACCTGGACCTATTCAAAGGTTTTCTCCGGAAGAAAGTCAGGCTGATCCTCCAAGAAGGTAGTGGGGAGAAGGACATTGACTCTCAGTGGTTTACTGAAGGATATTACTAACAAGAGCGAGTCAAAAGGTGACTGTCCCCTCATTATGTAATTATAATGATATTTTTTTCCCCTCTCAGTATGACCTGACAATATCAGACCTCTCGAAAAGTTCTCTCTGGCAGGAAGCCAAGCTGATCCTCAAGAGGATTAATGGGAGAAATACATTAACACATTAACACTCTCTGCATTAATGACTAATTCAAAAGGAATGATCTCTGTCATTTCTTATGACCTCTAATAAACTATCTTTATTTTTCCTTTTGCTTTAGTGGTCTTCTGGGTCTTGTGGTTCATTGGTTTTTGGTGCAAGGTTATTTTTTGTGGTGGTGGTGGTTTCAGTTGTTTTTGTTTGGTTTGTTTTTTGAGGGGGTTTTTGTTGGTTAGTTTTGGGGTTTTTTTAGGAATGCTACTCTTAAACTATGAGACTTTCAAGTCCTTTTCTAACAGTAGCATAACTCCAATACAGAATGTTAGAATGTTCTTGACTATTTTGACTTAAAGCAAACTGGCAAGTAAGAAAAGCATGATTAAAAACATAGTTTGCTATATAAGATTTAGGAAATCTGCCTTAGTAACTGATTTCCAAGAAATGTTGTGTGGATCCTGTTTAAAAGCTTAGTGATGACAATAAAATAGCAGCAGAAACATGATTGTGAGGTTCTCCTTTAGGAGGACAGTAGTATCAGAATTTCAATAGACTAAGAAGTTGTTCCACCTAATTTCTGAACTCCAGTATTCAACAAGCTTCTGAGATTCCCACAGCTCTGTGGATGCGCAGAAGCGTATGACTGCCGAGCAGCTTTACTCTTGGAGCTGCACTCTAGGGAGACCAGCTCACTAAAAGCTGGGTTTTGTCCTCAGGACAAATTAGTCAACTATGAAATGTAAATGAAACTGTAATAGAACTGTTTAATTATAGAGAGAAAAAAAAAGAAGAAGACTGCTAGAAGGAAAAAGTGAGAATATGCATCCACACAGACAATTTTGTCTTCAAAGCAATAAACATAAAGAAATATATATATATAGTAACTATGTAAAAGCAAGTGGCATAATGAAAATAAAGTATATATGTGGAATTAGAGTGAGTAATCCATCAAGTCATAAAATACATGATTTGGGCTTTTTTCACAGAAAACACTGGAATAATAATTGAAGCAATAATAACAAAACAATAAATACTAACACTGGATAATATGTAAAAAAATGAAGGGGACAGAAGCTGTTTTCTGTTTAGAAATCTCAACTAGACAAAAGATAATTGGGAGGAGCTTGTCTGTACTCCACTACCACGGTTTTTACCAACACAGTCACCACAAACCCAGTAATTTTAAATGATTATTAAATTATTCAGAAGTAGATCTGGAAAATTAAACCTACACACATAGACAAACATGCCAATTACAGTAACATACCAGATGATAATGTTTGTAACTTTATAGGTGACAAACTGTTTCAAAAGAGTAAAAAGTGAGATGATTACATCAGTAGTCTCAATCTAAAGACATGGGTTAGTGACATTTCTTCTTCAAAATGCAATACGTGTTTATTTAACAGGTAACCTTTGTCACGATTCCTAGGATGATATTTTCCCCTTGAAATTATCTGCAGATTGTGCTCATAATTAATTTTGTGCATCACCCACAATAGCAAAGTAGTGGAGCTCCCCTTAATGGCACATTCAGTTACAGTAATTTTTGAGAAGAGTAAAAAGGAACACTGTGAATGTACATTTAGACAACATATGTCAAAGAACAGCTGCATAGAGGTAGACAGACTGGGCTTTTTTCATTCAAAAGACTCTCTGTCCTTTATACTGTGGGTAACTGCAGAAAAGGCTGATTGCAGCATATGTGCTAGCTCAATAAAAATCATGGGATAGTTCTCCCAAATGCAACTATGTCTAAAACAATGGGAAACAGCACTTTTGTGTGAAAAGAGGTTGAAGTGTCTCTTCAGTGTCATCAGTAGTTACCAACTAGTGGCACATTTGTCAGAGAAATTATCATTGTTATTTGAGTACTTTGAGGAAGCTCTTACAGGAAATGAGATTTTTTTATGGATGACTCCACTACCATCCTTTTAAACAATGAGAAATTCTCTGTCAGGAGATTGGCAGTCCCAGTGTTTCTACAGTTCATATAAAGTGGAGGGAAAGGATCTTCCTGAAAGACCAAATCATATCAATGCAAACAGGGAATTCACCAGAGAGTTAAGGGGATTTGCTTCCACAGCAGAAGCACAGCTTTAAGGAAGAAAAAGACAAAGAAAAACTTTAATCTTCCAAGACGGAGGAAATTTGATGCCAATTTGATTAATGATCATATCTGTTCTTTAAACAGTATAAAGGGAGGCAGCCCTAAGGGCCTGGATCTTATCCACACTTTTTAACAGTAAAGCTTTTTTCATCAAATAGTAGCAAGTAGGCTGTAGGCGCAAACTGCTTTCTAGTCAAGGGAGAGATCCAATTGGAGGACATATTCAACAGTGGACTGACTGCTCAAAGGGAAAGTAGGTAGAGCCTTCAAAATTCTGCGATGAGGTGGAATAATACTGCATAACAACTTGAAGTGTGTATCTGAAATACATAAAATCATTCTAATTGAAAAGACAAGAGAGTGAAGGGCTAACACAGGGAAATAAGATTTACAAGGCCACCTGTTTATGAACATGAATATGATTTTACAGGTAGATTTGGTGGTGTCTTTTTATTGTGACAAGGAAGACCCTTACTGCAGAAGAAGGGATGCTACAAAATTGTGAGAGTCAACCTAGTTCCAGACAATCAGAAAAAGACCTGTGAAGTCCAGGGAAAGACCATCTACCTGTGCAGCATGGAGAGAAGGCCACTGAAAATTATGATAATATTGTTTATATGGGCTAAAAGTCTTAAATAAGAATCATGATGTTAGGCTAATCAGGCATCCCAAGGCCTGCTTTTCCCTTACCTGGAAAACAGCTCTTCAAAGAAAAAGAAATGGTAGAAAGGCACAAATAATTCTCTGCTTAGGAAAACTGCAGAGCATGTTGGAGATAAATCTAGATGGGGGACTTAAAATTTACTTGGATGGAGAAGGACACCTTTGGAGACTTGTTGGTTTGTTGTTTTATTTCAACAGCAAATGAAACTGAATACAACTTCACTGATGTAAACCAGCATGTATTTGTTTGAATGTTTAGTTTATAAATAAAATGCAATTAAATTTTAAGAGCTTTCATCCTTAAACCGATTAAAAGAATCATGAAATATTATATTACCATGTGTCATAGAAGGACCAAAAATTCCTTGTTGATATGTATAAAAGCTGGTGTGCATATATCATGTATAGGAGTTTGGTCAGTGTAGAAATTATAATGAGGAAGAAATAATCAAGAAGCTATTGAAACCAGTAATGCATTTATGAATTTGTGCCACTGAGTTGAGACTAGATTTAACTTCTGAATGTACAGTCAAAAGCCAGCATATTTCAGGACAAGTAGAATCTTTTCACTCTTCTGTGAAAGAAGTAGTCTTTGAACTTCTTTTCAGGGTAAGAGGATATCTTCACTCCTAATGTCTTAGGTGCTGAGACAACAAGAAAAAGGACCTCTGTAAAACCTTCTTAGTGTTAATAAAAAAACTCACTTATTTAAGCAGTGCCTTTTCAAAGGCACTGAGTGTGTCTTTCACCCTCAGTTTCACTCAGCTGCTTAGCAAAGTTTCTTTCCTTGTATTTGTCTAAGTTGCATTATAGATATCTTTAGTTTGCTACCCTATGAGAGACCAAATTCTCTTCATAGGTTGAGGTAAAACAGTTATTTAGATTATTTTAGAGAAGTGTCACTTGTCTATGCATGCTTTATAACAGCTTTTACTAATCGTTTAGAAAGTGGGGTCTCTTACATGTATTCAGTGACAGAAGTCTCAGGGCCAGTCAATAAATTTATTCAAAAATGAACAACATAAGTACAAAAGGGAAATGTTTGGTTCTCTTAAAATAAATTCCATTTTTATATACAGATTTATCACACATATGTATCACTAAATTATGCATGGGAGAATATATAGGCATATCTGTGTCTGGTACATGAAGTGGATACATTAGTCCTAAAAATGCATAGCTAATTCAGTGGTTGATATTTCATTGAGATAATTATTGATACTTTGGTAATCTTTGTAACTTTCAAATGTGTCATTCACATTATGAGGATAACTAAGTAAGCATTTCTAATACATCAGGTATGAATTTCTTATTACTGTAGATAATGTAGGAAAGGCTTTCTAAAAGATAACATTTACAAAAAAGAAAACATATGACCATCATGTAAAATGCCTCTTTTCTTCAGAGCAAGATAACAATATAATTAATACAATTTTAAGATATAAAACTAAATTAAATGTATTTGAATGGAACACAGAGAAGCTCCCCAGAAGGAGGGAAACACCAAAAGGCCCAAACCACAGAAAACAGGCAAATACACCAGGACTGAAAATAGCCTAAGACTTAAATCTAGAATTTCCAAATGAACGGTAAACTCCGTATGATTTTGCTTTCCCTCTCATCTGTAACTTCATCTTATCAGGTTTTTAAAAACAACATTTGAGATACTTTACTTTTTTCCATTCTTAGATTTATATACAACATAGATGACTTTTTCAGATAGAGAGATCCATCCCTTTAAAACAAACAAAAGAAAAAAGCTGAAGCTGAGTTTCTTCCTTCATGAAATAAAATCTTATTTAAAACAAGAGCCCTCTTAAGGAAATCCATTCAGAGGGCTATGGAACTATTTGACATTTCAGAAGCATTATGTCAATAGTAGCTGATGAGATTCACTTGACATGGTGGTGATAAAACCATCTCACAAATCAAATACAGCAACTGTACAAATTTTATAAAATACAGTCCCAGAGCTCTTCCCATTAAAAAAAAAAAAAGTCTTCACCCAGTTCAACCTCATAGTTATCAATTTTTAACGAGAGCACATTAATTTTTTAAAAAATACAGTTTACAACACTGTAATGCAATTTATAAGATGTAAAACCCCTAAAAGTTTAGAGTTATGAGAATAACAACTCAGTATGAAAAACGACCCTTAAAACCAGCTGGAAGCCTGTAAAGGAGGGTATTTTCACTTAAAATCTCTAAATATTGTTCCTCTACCCTGAAAGGCAAAGTATGACATTTACAACTTAAATTATTACTCCTTATTTTTGTTCTCTAAGCCGAACACACATGCATTCCTTACATTTTTAAGCGTTTACAGCTTGGGGATTAACTCTTTCAACCCAAGCACTTTGTTCTCTGCCCAATATTCTGACACATGCCATGTGCTATTAACGATTTGATGAATGAAATGAAAGCATGTGACCACCTACCCACACACCTTGGCAGAGGTGCACTCCATACACGCCGACCACCTCCCAGGCAGGTAAGTTTATTAGCACCTTCCAGGCGATATCCAGGAAAACAAGAAAAGATCAAGGAATCTCCAACACCAAAATGAAAACCAATTCGCCTACTGAAGGCAGGAACACCAGGATCATCACATGGCTCCAGATCATATTCTGCAGACAATAAAACATAATAGATTAATAATTTGGACCAGTCGTCCACATGAAAAAACTCAAATTTACCATATTAGTTGCATTGTAGGAGTCTGAAGCACTTAGAAAACATGTATTTCAGAGTTGCCTTCTCTACTAAAACTCAATACTGTTTCCATAAGTCTATTACGGCTATATATACAGTAATTATGCACCTATTGTGTCCCACCCACACTACTCTAATTTGTTTAATTTCAAGGGCTGTAATCAGTGCTTTACTATAGTATACTATGAGTATACTATGTATAATATAGTATACTATGAGTATACTCATATAGTATATGAGTGCTTTACTATAATTTTGCTTAATTACTTTCTTTGTATATATTTCTTGTTTCATTTCATCTCAACTCACAAACACTTTTAGAAGTGAGACAATTAACAAAAAGCATTATGTAATGAAGAAAATGTAATAAAAAATAAAGCAAAGAGTTAGGTGAATGAAAGACATCTGACTACATTTTCAAAAAGTGTGCTTTTATAACTACACATCAGGAATAAATCAGGAGGAATCAGAATAAATTAATGGGAAAAAGTCAGGGTTGTTACACAGGGACCAAATCAAACTCAGAAAATATCTGAGCCATACATTTCCTCATCCTCACAGAGTATTCTGGGGAAGTATCACTGCATGTTTTTCCTATTTCATAATTTTTTTCCTTCCCTAAGATATCCACTACCAACCACTGTTCAAGAAAAGATGCTGAAGGGATCAGCTTAACATCTAGCCCAATAAGTCTGATTTCATATTCTTCAGAATATGATCCAAAAGACCCAAGAGATCCCTTTTGATAACACATAAGAAAAGCCATTTTCTAAAACATTTACCTTGGACATTGCTGGACAGTAGGGTTAAATCTGCTTATTTAGAGGAAGAGACTTCATTTAGCCAGGGGAAGAAACTAACCCAAAATCTCAGAGTGTGTTTGAATAGTTGACTTACTGAATAAATTAAATAAAGAAATCCCTCCCTTTAGTAACTGCCTTGCTAGGCAGGAAAATCCTGAATATTAGAAGGAATCCATAAACTACACCATTCTCTGCTGGCAAAAGTTGTACGTTTTGGAAACATTATCTACTACCTCTGCTCAGTACCACAGAGGCTAAGGTAGATGTGGAAATCCCCCGTGGCACACCTTTAGGCCCATCAGAATTTTTCTGACAAATTTCTATGTTAAGCGACATTCAAAACGCATTAAGGTCTTCTCACTAAACACCTCTTGCTATGAATATTCTGATTGTGTGAAAATAAGAAAACAGACTCACATATTTGTTTCATAAAAGTTAATGTACCTGATAATATTCTCAAAAAATGCATTGACTATAAATGATGGCATGTGTTTGCTATCTCTGCATGTAGCAGTTGTAGGTAGGGAAAAAACCTCTGACTGTGTTCAAAAAGTTCTGTGATCCACATCTTTTGTTACAGTGAAATTTTTCCCCTTGCATCCACAATATTTTGTGTGTTTTCCTACAAGTCGCCTAGTGTTCTACCATTTTGAGTTATTGATAACCGAACTATCAGAGATATAATGTAGCACTTGTATGTACATTTCAAACTTGCAAAACTGCTGACCCCTGACTTGATAAGCATCCAGATCGAATGCATTTCAGCATTTGATATGATTAAATCCAATACTATCGCTCTAAATAGGGAGGTAGAGTTTTTTCCTCTTTTAACAGGCAAGTTAAACGAGACATATTATTCACACACAATGTGTTCATCTGTAAACATTGCCAGATCTCAACAAAACTTAGCTGTTTTGAGAAAGATGGATATGAGTTCCTTTTGTATTTCTTCCACAGAATACCCATGTGCACGTGCATCTCAGCTAACACCTGATTCAGTCATATGCAAGTCTTTGAGTATTCTACTTTCCAGTGATAGGCAAAGAAAATTATTGAGAAATGTATTTTAGATGTCAGCTAGTTTTAGAAGATTGTAATTAAGAAGCAGTAACTTCAATATTTCAAGTATCTTAAAGAGATAATTTTAAAAAAATACAACAACACCTAATAAATAGGGTTTTTTTATTTTATCTTTATGTACGTATTTGCTAACGTAAAATCAATCTTTGATTTAGACTCCTTTGTGAATCTGAGTTAACACACCACTATTATTTTAGGTTTCTATATTTCCTTTAGTAAGACAGTAGCAGTTAGTTCTTTTCTTCTGAAGCAGTATCTTCTATTTTTGTAACTATTTTCCCCCTTATTTTTCCCCCAGACGTCTTTTTCACCCATGCTTTGAGAACAGGGAAAATTTAAAACAGTCACTTCACTTATATCCTTCTCAATCTCTTGGTCACCTTTATAAGCCTTAGGCAGTTTTCTATGACTCTGGAACAGTTTGGGGATATTTAGAAGAATGGAGTTCTTTACCTGAAAATGTTATGTTGAAACCTTCATAAGAAATTGAAAAATCAGATATAAATCGAAGCTGTGCAGTAAAATTTCCAAAGAGGCCAGCTTTAATTGTAGGGGGTAAGACTGAGCCAGTTAATCTGGCTACCGGTTCTGTGAAGCTGCCATCTTCAGTGATGAGCAAATAGTCATGAGAGCTCTCAAGGTGAAAGGTATGAAAAACCAGCTGTACACCTTTAAAAGTATTAGAAAGGGGGCAAAGAAAAGCATTTAGTAGAAAGTTTTTCTATTCATACATAGGTGATGCAGAAAGCAATTCTTACATTATGTGGAAACATTTTTAGAAAAAATTGCACATGGAATCAAAACTTGAAATTCTGAAAATAAAGCTTGTAGAAAGCACTTGAGCTCAACCAATCAATATGTGCAGAGTGGATGCTTGTTTAGCTCACTTTAAATCAATAGTTCTCATAACAGAATTATTGACATTCAGTGTTATTTGTATACAGCACTCTGAAAATCCAAATTTGTATTGTTTAGGGCTTTTTTCATTCTTATTAGACTAAGGGATTTTCAAGTTCCTGTATGACTCTTTTATTTATAATCTCTACCATGACATCACTATTAAACTAGGGGTCATTAATACTTGATGAAATTTTGTATTTATGTTTTATTATTGCATTTCTTCTAACACAATTCTATTTTTAATTCTAAACTTCAGGGAAGTGCCCATATACAAGGACAAAGCATATACGAGTTTTATGTACAGTCTTACATGTATAGATTCATATTTTCTGCAACTGGTCCTTCACTGAAGCCATGATTGTTTTTTCATTTGCCAATCTCCAGCTCAGCAATTAATTTGACTTACGGTTAAGTTTTCAGATAGAATAAATTTCAAATACAATCAATTTTAAAGTAAAATAAATGCAGTAAAATTACTGTGGGAAGCAACATTCTTCTTAGAAAGTCTTCTCGTATCTTTTACATTTAAAATGTCATCTGAATTCTAAACAAAAAATCCAGTTTATAAGAAGATTTTAAAAAGTAGAAACTTTCAATAGACTTCTCCAGAAATTTTTATTATGTTTTAATTCAATGGTATGTAGCACATTTTTAGTATTTTCTGGGCTCTTTTCCTTGGATTATTTTACATATTTCCCTAATGGATAAGATGACAAGATTATCTATGCATTCAAATATTACTCTACTGTATATCTAACATAAAGATACACAATTTTTTCCCTATTGATTTAAGTCTGAACCTTAATACACAGATCAAATAATACCTTAATACCAATACACAGATTCTTTATGCTTAGTAATATCAACAGGGTGCCCAAAATCTTTGACTGAAAAATACCCCCTAATGATATTTAACAAATAGCTATTATTTTCACATATTTTACTTCTATTCTTTTCCATTTTTCTGAGACTAAACCACATTTTTTCTGGTAACTGTTATAAGAATGTTGCTTTTGAAAAATAAATACAAACTAGAAATACCATATTTTAAGAGCTTTATTTTGGGAAATTAGACTTCTTCCTCAAAGGAATGGCAGAAAGGATTGGTTTCATTCATAAAAGGTTTTGTTTTAGCTTTTGTTTCTGTTTTTTTTAATAATGTACATCTACCTTTTTTAAATATAGACATTAAATACACATATGCAATTCAGATACATACCCTTGCCATGAGACACTTCAATAGTCCAAGTGCAGTTTAAAGAGTTTGGGTAAAAATCAGGAAAACCTGGAGAAAGAAGAGTTCCACTCTTCCCATGAATATATCCACCACATAAAGCTTAAGAAGGAAAAAATAAAGTAGGAAGCATTAGAAGTCATACAGAAATCCTGGTTTAAAAAAAATAAAATCAAATACATGGTTCATTTTTAAGTACCCTTAAAATTAAAAACAAAGTATAAAATTAGAAGTTAATTAATCCAAAGCCATAACATTCATGTTTGACAACAATTTGTTTATTCTTGTTATTCCTTGAAATGGAGTTTATTTTTCATCTGCAGCCTCTCCTGGTAGTTAGCAGAATATGTACAGAATAAGTACAAATTCATTCCAGAACATTGCAAGAATTAATATTTATTGCAGTAGTATTGAAGAAGTATTCTTTTTGTGAAGTACCTCAAAATAGATATGTCGTTGTTGCTTTTCTTGCACAAAAGATATAGAAAAGTATATATATAATTGTATTTTTAATAAAGGAAATACTTAAGCAAAAAAGGTGCATGTTTTTCAAACAATTAAATATTCATCTCTGACATCCCTTGCTATGTTCAAGGCTGGGGGGGGAGGGTGCCGGGGAAGTGCATTTTCCTCTCTTTCAGAGGTTCAGATTGTTCCATCATAAGTAATTTATTTGGAGCTGAATATTTTGGAAGAGACAAGAACTATGCTAGAAAACATCTTATGCACACTAGAATTTGCTGAACTAGGCTGCTCAAATTTGCATGGCAAATTAAAGTTTAAGATTTGCATGCTGAATTGTTCACAGATCTTATAAATACAGCATGACTGTGCTTTTCCCTCATCTGTTTCTGTATGGTTTTTATGTTGTTGGTTTTTTTTAAATTTTAATATACTAAATATTTAAACAATAAAACAACAAAGCATTGAGATGCTTTTTGTCTGCTTCCTCACATACAGCAATACCCTTTGCCATAAACTAGGTGGCAAATCTACATGAAAAAATGTTCAATGAACTTGCAGTACCTGTATGTAAATATATGTTTTTAGATAGACCTAAAACATTATTTTTTTATCTATCTATCTATCTATCTATCTATCTATCTATCTATCTATCTATCTATCTATCTATCTATCTGATACGGATATTAGATAAATACCTGCATAACATGCTGGCCTTGTAGGTAAAATTCCTTTTTTCATTTCTTATTAGAGTACAGGTTTTTTGTTAAAGTTATTAACGTTACTTTGAATGTATGCATTATATATATATTTATAAATAAGTAGAAGGAAAGGAAATGTTTCTAGCCTGGTTTTACCTGCATATATGTATTTCTCCATGTAAATATGAATGAGAATATGTTTGGCTAAATCCACAGTAAATATATAGTTGATACCATTATTTCAGAATAAATAATATAAATACAGATATCAGGTTCATAATACCATAAAAGAACAATTGTCCATTCATTCAAAATCCCTCTTATTCTGTAAACATCCCAGAAGGAAGAAAAATATTTGACTTTGAAACATTCCTTAAAGCAGATATTAAATATTTCACAAAAATTTACATATTTTCAAGATGAAATTAAAAGTGTAATTTATCTGTTTTAATTTAGCTCTTCCTCAAAAATTTTCATGTTCTAATTTGATAATATATTTTGAGAATGACACATTACTTAAAGGGAACTTTAGCCACCATGTCTTTGTATGCAGTTCTATTTCTTCTTTGCTTCCATGAAACAAAGTAATGTGTTTTTCCCTAAGGCATTTATTCTGCTGATTTAATTTCTGAAGTTGCAATTTTAAGAATATCAATAGTCTGCAAATGACTGGAAAATGCTCATTTCAACCTCAGTTAAACCTATCGCATTCCAAAAATCTGGGCCACAACTTTTTGAGCCTCAATAGACAAATACACTAACAGAATTATTACCTAATAGAATGTAAATCTGATTTCATATTTCTGGCGTAGTTGATAGCATAATTCCATAAAAACAAATGGAAAATTCTAAAAATGCTTTATTTCTGTACTTGTAAAGGAAGAAGGAGTTGTAATGATTATTAGGTGAGTTTGAAAGCTAGATTAGATAACTATGATAATAATCTTTTGGTAGTTTACATATTTTGTGCATGGAGCTAGAAGCCTGTAGTGAGAATTAGAAGCCTGAGAAGAGTAGTTCTAAGATTTAAAACGTTTAAAACAGAGTGAGAAACTAAACCACTTTCCTAATCTAACTCTAAGTTTGTCCTCTGACATTCTACTGTAATCAGTGAAAACCTTGGACCTGAAAAGGGAGTTAGAAATTCACTAATGTAATGCACTAAAGCAAGAACCTTTGTTGGCTGTTTTTCTGTGGTTTCTATAAGAGGGACTTTATAGCAACAATACAAGCATTCCATGAAAAAAAGAAAAGTTTATTCAGTGGTTCACAGAAAAAGAACACCACAAAAAATATCCAATTATAAAAAAGAGGAAAGAAATATTTGCTGGGATAGTTGTGGTAGTTTTGTTTGGCGTAGAGTTAACTTTCATCACAGTGGCTGGTATGAGGCTGTGCTTTGTATTTGTGCTGAGAAGAGTGTTTATAATATAGAGATGTTTTTGTTATTGCTGAGCAGGGGTTATACAGGGACAAGGCCTTTTCTACTTCACATACTGCCACACTGGTGAGGAAGTTGAGGTTGCATGGGAAATTGGGAGGAGACACAGCTGGGAGAGATGACATATGGCATCATGCTCAGTATATAAAGTGGAGGGAAAAAAACTAAAAAGGGAGAAAAGTTCAGAGTGATGTCGTTTGTCTTTCCAAGTAACTGTTACACATGATGTAACATGATGGGGCCCTGCCCTCCTGCAGATGGCTGAACACCTGCCTGCCCACGGGAAGTGGTGAATTTTTTTCTTGTTTTGCTCTGCTTGGGTGCATGCTTTAGGCTTTTCCTATTAAATTGTCTGTATCTCAATCCCTGAGACTTTTACGCTTCCAATCCTCTCCCTGATCCTGCTGGTCGGGGAGTGAGCAAGTGGTTTTGTGGGACTTGGTTTGCTGGCTGGGCTTAAACCATGACAGTAGTGCAGCATTTTAAAAAATGTTTCATGGGAGCTGTAGACAGTTTGATACTGCATACCCCCCAAAACCATTAAAAAACTAAAATTTCAAGGTAAAAATATGTTAAGAAAATTAATTACATAGGCTGATCATCATCTGTTTTAGTATTGAGTATCTTAAATTTTGAGCAATCATTTTGGTATTCAGTATTCTAAATTTAAAACATAAATTAATTGGCTTTTGTTTGAAAGTATTAGTTGTATGGCACCATTTTCATTCACAGTTGAACAATGGCACCCTTGGATAATTCCAATATTTCTATTTGTGAAAACATGCCTGGAGATTTTTAGTCCTTGACTGGAGGTTGATACAGAGACGTAAAGTATGGCTTTTAATAACAGTAAAATAATTTTTTTAAAGTGTGGACCTTGGTGCAATTGAAGGGAGGTAGTACCAATGATGAGCCTAAATAGTTCTGAAATATAGGAGAATAACTTTTGTGGACTTCAAAGCTACCATCTGAGAAGTCTGACACTTACCATCACAGCTGGGTAATGCATGATTCCACTGATGGTTTCTTTCACATATGAGTGGTTCTTCATCACTCAGTGTATATCCTGGATCACAGCTAAAAGTTACTGTGGAGTGGATATTAAAGTTGTTACCATGGCGATGGCCATTCACAGGAATGCCTGGGTCAAGGCAGGAATCTGATTCCAAAGTAACACCTGAAAAACACAGATTAAATTTGGGGTTTTTCCTTTTTTTTTTTTCTCAGACAGTACACAGAAAAAAAAGCCCAAAAACAAACTAAACAAAAAATGAGGAAGACTGGAGGAAGAAAGAGCCTTCAAAAGATACTAGTTACCATTGCCTGAGAACTGATGTGGGATATAAAGCCCTTTCTCTAGCTGTTGTCATTGACTCAGAGCACAGCTTTCCAAGTTTCAATTTCATAGGAAAGAGAAGTTCAAATGAAGTAGAAAGAGATTGGAGCTTTAAAGTACTTTTTATCTAGCAATTAAAAAAAAAACACACAAAAAAAAAACAAACACACCAAACAAACAAATAAAATTAAAAATATAGCACGAAAGGACTGGTCATATGAAATCACAAGAAGATATTAAAGCTCAAAATATGAATAGAAATTTTGTTAGCATATCAATTTTATTTGATTATTTAATTTATTCTATTCTGTTTCTGATACTGCAAGACAATTCAACTTTCCTCTGTCATACTAACGATTATTTGATACAGCAAAAAGCAATATCTCAAAAATTGCAATTGTAGAACTCAGAGAGTACTTGTTAATTCTTGTAGATATTTTCCTGTACATCAAAAATAGAAAGACAAATAATATACCTTACACAATTGTATAGCTCTTATCTGACAGAAGTCTCTGGTAATTATGTCTTATAGGAGAGATTGAATAGCGTTTGGTAAATAAACCTGGAGCTATACACTAAAGAAGAAAAAAAACCACTGAAATCCCCTAACGAAGGCTCATTAACTGAGCAATATCCATTTTGTTTATAGTGATAGCAAAAAAAAATGTGGAATTTAATCATGCAATGAGGTATAATCTATACACATGAGGTAAACACAGAAAGACTCTCTACTGGAAGCAGAGGAATTTCTTTTATTTTCTGTTACTATGCGTGATGGGTTGATCTTAGCTGGCTGCAAGCTCCCCACTCATCTGCTCTCATTACCCCATTCAGGACTCCAGGGGGAGAAAACGAGATAGAAAATAACATGAAAATGCTCATGGTCTAACTTAAAGACAAGATCACTTAATAATTACCATCACAGTCTAAACTGACTCTATTTGAGGAAAATAATTTAATTTATTGCCAATTAAAAATAGACTAGCATAGTGAGAAACAAAGACACAAGATAAAACACCCACTCACCCTCAACTTCTGTATTATGTTTACGTGGCCAAGTGTTAGTAGAGGGAAATGGCTACAGGAGTGGCTTCTGTGAGAACCTGCCAGAAGCTTCCCCCATGCCCAAAAGAGCCAATGCCACCTGGCTCCAAGATGGTCCAAAGCCAGAGATGGTGGTAAAATAATTAAAAAGGGCACACACAAAAAAATGCTGCAGAACAGCAGCTGTAGAGAGGAGTGAGCTTATGCAGAGGAAGAACTCTGATACAGTGATAGAAGAAGGAGTGAGAGGAGGTGGTCCAGGTGTGGAAGCAGAGATTCCCCTGCAGCCTGAGATGAAGACTGTGTTGAGGCAGGTTGCCCCCTTGCAGCCCGTGGAGGTCCAGGGTGCATCAGTGTGGGTGGACCCCACACTGCAGCAGGTGGATGCCCAAAGAGGGCTGAGGCCCTGTAGGAAACATGCTGGAGTAGGCTTCTGGCAGGACCAGTGGCCCACACAGGAGCAGGTTTGCTGGCAGGACTTGTGACCCTGTGGGAAACCCACACTGGTGCAGTCTGTTCCTGAAGGACAGAGACCCATGCTGGAGCAGTTCATGAAGAACTGTAGCCCATGGGAAGCATTCACATTGGAAAAGTTCATGGAGGATTGTCTCCCATGGGAGAAACCCAGTGCTGGAGCAGGGGAAGAGTCTGAGAAGTCCTTCCACCAAAGAGGAAGGAGCAGAAAAGACAGTGTGTGTTGAACTGACTGTAACTCTCATTCCCCATTCCCCCACACCTCTCAGAAATAGGAAGTAGATAAAACTGAAAGTAAAGTTGAACCTGAGAAGAAGGGAGGGATATGGGGAAGGTGTTTTTGATTTGGGCACCTGGCATCTAGCTAAAGTTAACCCACCAAAACACCCTTCTTCACAGCTTAACTTCATTCCTCCATTTGCAATGTCTCTGCTTATCCACCCCTTCCCAAGTGTGGCATGGATAGGGAATGAGGGTTCCATATCATTCCATAACAGCTTCTATCTGCTCCTTCTTCCTCCTCACACTTTTCCCTCATCTAAGCATAGGTCCTTCCCATAGGCTGCAGTCCTTCTGGATAAACCAGTATGTGCCTGTATGGGCTGCAGTGTCCTTCAGGATATATCCACCTGCCCACACAGACCACAGTGTGGATATCTGCCCACTGAGCAGATATCCATGAGCTTCCATGGGCTACAGGGGACGTCTGCCTCAAGCACGTTTTTCTCTGACCTCGGTGTTTGTAGGATTGTTCTTCACACTTTCTTTTCCTCACTCCTCGCTCACCCATGCAGGCTTTTGCCCCTATGTTGTCACAGAGGTACTGCTGACTTGGCTGACAGGCTGTGTCCTGAGGTGGGTCCTGAGCTGGAACCAGTGGTGCCCAGCACTGAGCAGCCCCAGCTTCACAAAGGCCACTCCAGCAGTACCCC
Source organism: Campylorhamphus procurvoides (assembly GCA_013396655.1). Classification (NCBI taxonomy): domain Eukaryota; kingdom Metazoa; phylum Chordata; class Aves; order Passeriformes; family Dendrocolaptidae; genus Campylorhamphus; species Campylorhamphus procurvoides. The sequence goes on from WBMV01007229.1 coordinate 286,871, forward strand.
TGTGACCAAAGCGTGGCCTCCTACACTTGTGTTGTGATTCTGGAAACAAGAATGACTGAGCTAGAACCTCTTCAGGTTTGAGAGTGATAGGGTACACTGTTCATTCTTCTGTGAGAAGGTGAATGTGTCCAGAAAAAAAACTTGAAGATACTGTCTGTGGTGGCTAAAAGTATTACAGATTACAATGTCACAACCTGCACAAAGAATGCACTTAAAGGGAAAAAAAAAAAGAAACAAACTAGAAGCTCTCTGAAAAGAGAAGCTAGCAAACACATAGCAAAGCCTCAGAGATAACAGGGAGACACAGGGGATGCCATGTAGAGTGGTTTGCAACCCAAAAAGCCACTGACTTGTGAAAAATCTTGCTCACAAGGGGACAGGAAGTATGTGGTGGGGAGAAGGTTAGAAAGCATTGTTAAACACTGCATTCAGGAAACACTGATCTACTTTATTTAGAAATATTATCTGCTGAGTCTCTGTTTAAGTAATACAGGACGTCTGAGTTTAGAATTCCTTATCATTTTTTAATACAAAATCTAGACATAGCTACCTCAAAGCTGTGGCGCCCATTTAATTTACTTACATATTTTCACATTAGTTGTCACATTAATTTCAGTGTTTTGGCACTATGATTTCATATGGATAATTTCATCACTCAGAGATGGTGTGAGGGCCTTGAGCAAGATTACTTCTCCTGACATCTTCAACGATTTTAAATGCTTTCTCATAGGTGAACTGGATTTCTAGAACATTATTTTCAAGTGTAGCTTTTGCCAAAGAAGTTCCTTCTGCAAAACCAGCTGCTGACAGCACAAGATTCTCTATAGCAGGCTATTATGCATTTCCTAGCTTCTTGGCCCCCTAAACACATTCTGGAAGTCCTGGTTCTCTCAGCTGTCTGTGCATCTGTAACTGTTTCTGTGGAAGTTGTACTCTCAGTTTACTGCTTCTACCCTGCTTTATTTATCCAGGACTACCACATAGTCTTAGGAACAAAGTAGGAGGAGTTCAAAAGTAAGGAAAAAATTGATTTATCAGGGCATAAAGTGAAGGGTTTAGAATTATAGATATGAGAGTTGGAAGCAGGACTACAAATAAACGTATCATAAATAATGACTCTGGCTTTCACAGGGAAATGTTCCCCATACCCTCCAGCTCTTCTTATACCTCACTTAGAATTCAGATTTGAAAGCTTATGATCTAGTTTTCATGAGGTAACCCTGACATGCTTAAATTCTAGACGATTAAGTATCTTCTAGACTTGACTGCATGCTCTTAATGCAAATGTACCATGTTAGTTGACAGAGTGCATTTTTAGATTCCCTTTGCCTCACTGAAATTGCTTAATATAGTCTTAAAGAACCCTTTTAAGTCTATAATATTCTGCACTGTATGTGCCCTAAATAATTTCATGTGTATTTAATTTTAACTTTGATACACATTAATTTCTTTCAGACAAATCATACTTTGTATTTTGAAGTGTTAGTGTAGGTGGAGGTCCACAGTAGTGCTCTTAAATTTCACTCCCTTTAGGGCAGCCTCCCACCCCTGCCTGAACTCTTCAACTGCTTTAGCATTCTGAGTCACATATAACAGGTAAACTCATTGATTTCCTTTTGAAATGATAGCTAGATTATATTGACTATGTTGTTTCAGATTTTTGAAAGAAGACCAAAAGTTATAGCAAATCTATCAACTTCCAAGTTCCTGACCGAAAAAATGGTTCTGTATAAATTAAAAAAAAAAAAATCTCAGCTCAGGCAATAGGGTTTCATTCCCAGGGGGAAATATTCAGTATGTAAGTTTTGGCAACTATGAACATAGTTGAAAAAATAATTTTTCTTTTTTTCTTTGGATGAAGATTTGATTTTTCTTAATAGGAGATAAGTTTAATAATGGGCAGTACTGAAAGTCCTGACTACAAAAAGACAATATATATGAGAAATTCTGGCACAACTGTAATAAATTTGGTTGGAAAATTGTTGTAAATAGTTGATTGAGAGGGAGCTCAGGCAGTAGACAAGTCTGGGACTACCTGCAAATCTTAGATACCACGACACATCATGCCTTCCCTTCTGCCTGCCAAGTCATACTTTTTCTAGACTAAACAACTACAAACCTTTCAATGAGTTCTTATGTGTTGAATTTTCCATGTTAACAACCTTCTACTCTGATTAAACTGTGTCCCAAATCGGACACAGTATTCTCCTTGGTCATCAAGTGATGTGAAATAACTTTTGCAGAAGTCCTAGATAAAAATAGTCCCCTAAAAAAAAAGTATTTTCTGAAATTATTTTTCTTTTTGATGGTTAACTACAATATACAGGAGAATAGATTTTTACATACTACTACATTTTTCTCTAGATTATGTAAGTTCTGTGGAAAACACATATAATTTCTTTTGTAGTTCTATTTCTTATTTGTGCATGTAATTTCTCCTTCCCCATATGGCTTAGCATGTTTCTCTATAGAATTTAATACCTTTTGTTTCAGATTGTTTCTTCAGTCCACCTAGCTCGTTTTGGATTCTAACCCTTCCTCATAGTGCTTTCTGTAATTGTAGTTTGGAATTATCCTCAGAAATTGTAATTGTTCTTCTTATCACCAAAATTGTTAATAAAATACCAGAGTTATGGAACTAAGCCAGATGACAGTAGAATCCCTACAAACTTGAGTTAGTGAAGTACTAATAAATGCTGACTGCTCTTTACAGAAAAGTTCAAATTTGTTCACAGCATCACAGAATCAAATAACAACTCAGGGTGGAAGGAACTGTTGGAGGTCATCTAGTCCAACTTCCCTGCTGGAATAAGTTGACCAGGGATGTGATGGAATCACAGTCTCTGGAAGTGTTCAAGAGATGTTGGGATGTGGCACTTGGGGATATGGTTTAGGGGTGATTAAGGCTTTGTTGATGGTTGGACTAGATGATCTTGAAGGCCTCTTGCAGCCTCGATGATTCTGTGATTCTATGATCATCTTACTCATTTCTAAGCAAAAAAATTATACCAGCTACCCTGAGATGTTACTTCTACTGAAAGAGAAAAATGTTTTATTCAGAGAGTGAATCTGCTCTGAAAGATGCTGTGAGACCAAATGTTTACCTTTGCTATGACTTTAAAAGTTAGAAACATATTAGCTTTTTATATAATAGACTATTTTTTAAATATTCTGTGCAGTGAAGCTATGTGTAAAAGAAGGTGAAGATCATTTACTAGCTTTCTGTCATCCTCACTTGTTAAAGATCTAATCCGACTTCAAACTTTAAAGTGTACTTACCAATTCTAATTCTGATATTTTATCAGACTACCTACAGAAACATCACTGAAATACTAGTGCCATGTGTGTCATGTATTAAATTTTTCAACAGAGGTAAAAAATGAATATATGAATATTTTCCTATATAATTTCATAATTAGACCTTCCTCTTCAGGAATGCGTAGGGAAGATTTTTGTTAATAACTGGTTTAATTTTTAACAGAAAGAGGATATCTACCTGATGGCAGGCTTAATATAAAACACAAAATGATAAATATTTAAGGACTGTCTTATGAAACATAGCATATAGATCCAATTAAAAAGAAAAAAAAGGAAAAATCAGCATCTGCGGGTAACTCATGCAGAACCCTATCTACTGTTCCTTGTCTTTACATGATTTAGTGACCTTGTAGTTTATCATACTGTTATCTGTTCAGCCATTACCATTATGTCTTAGCCAAAATTACAAGAAGTTATGCAGAATTTTCACATTTCTATGTGGCCATAAGATATAAGTTTGGGCATTCATTGCTTCAGTATTACAATAAATTTTCTACTGTCAGATTAGTTTTCAAATAAGAAGGGCAGATAAAAATGATGTTACTTGTCTGGCACAGCTACAGTAAACATATTAAGGTCGCCTTAGTCAATAGCTAAGTGCAGCTGTACTAACATGTAAAGACCAGTGAGACTTCAGACCATTTTATGCATTTAATTTAAAAGAAAATGCTATTATGATGATTCTGTACTTCATGAGGAGACATTATTATTCTTTTATTTATATTTTCAAACAATCAAAACTAAGGTCCAAATCTGTTCAGCACTGCAAAAGTGTGTGAAAACCAGAGAAAGAGAAAAAGAGAGAAAGTGAAAGAGAAAACAGGGGAAATCTGCCCCCTGCCCCCCAAAAAAAGCAAAACCAACACTAAATCTTTACGCATGAGAGAAAGTTTCTAAAATTACTTCACATTTGATGAAACATGATCCGTACATATTCTGAATGACAGAATAACTCAGAAGAAAAAATTTCCAAAATTAATAGTTTTAGAATTACCTTTCAGGACAGCATAAGCATAATTTATTCTTACACAAATGTAATTACTGTATTCTATTTGTTCACATTCATTTTACTCATTTTCAAATTGAATTTTTTTCAAGATTAAATAAAAATCTATTTGATAAATATCAGACTTACTCTCATAGTGAATTAGGAAACCAACACTGGAACGACTGTTGTCTGTAGTGAATAGCAGATACATATAATTTCCAGTACTGATAAGAAACTGGGGTGCTTGTGTTCCATGGTATTCTCCAATTAATGGTGATGAGTTTGCTGGCCCATCTCTGACTTCCAAAGTATCATAATTAACTTCAGTTTGAAACCTGAAAAAGAAAATGCAAGTCACCTGATAGGTAGAGGATTGGTGTTATTTTCTTTAACTGTTAGAAATGCAACCCACACATAACTGATCACGAATATCATGCATAAAAAATCTGTGTATCTACAGATCTATCCATGTATTAGAAAGGATAACAACTAAGGAAGGTTTTATGCATCTTTTTCCTTGCCTTGTTATATCTGGTATCATATAGAATTCATAAGTAATGCAATATATTTCAGATCAGCCGTATGACTGGCCTTCAGAAAGATATTTAGTGGGGATCTGGGTATCAAATGTAAATTGTCTCAAAAAAAATTGCATTATGAAGATCTAAGAAATTTCTTGCCCTCAGGTTAAAAAATAGTTGGACATTCTAGGAACAACTTCAATAATATTTCATTATTCCATTTCATGTGTACAGTCATCTAGTACTAGTTCTTAAACCAAACAACTCAAATCTGCTCTTTCTGTAGATGAAACTTGAACTGGCAGTTTTTTACAGCAGATGTTTTTCAAAAGAGTTTGTGGTTATATCAGATTCTGTTGGAAGCTGCATCATCTAAACCATGCACACATAAATTTTCCTGTAAATGCAGTTTGTGTTATTACACAGATATCTATACCGGTCTAAATATATTTGCCCACAAACTCAATATTCTTATTTTCATATTTCAAAAATGCATATGTTCTGAGATTTTTCTCTTCTATTCCCATAGGGCTTATTAGTTCAACTTCTGAGAGCAGCAGACTGTGTCCCTTTGCAATACAGCATTTTTTCAAAATGAATGCCCTTAGCTATCTTGCAATATGGGACATGTTTAATAGGTCTAGAGACAAGAAACTGTATTCTTGTAATTAAAGAAAAATACAAATTATTAAACACTTGGAAAAGGGGAAATATATGTGACTTCCTTCAACATGTAAATAAATTTTAAACTTTGGCAGGCAATGTTGACAGAATGATGAAGTTCCCCATTCAGGCCATTATATTTTACAGATGAAATAACATTGATCTTCTAAAACCATCTTCACATCCATATCAGTATCAGTAATAACACCAAGTTTATTTTTAGCAAATATTTAGTAGTCTCTCTAATTCTTCTCTCATGTTTCCCTGAAAAAAAAAAAGCACATTCAGAAATCAGAAAGCTTTTGCTTAGCTATCAGAGCTAATGACTGCCTGGAAACTGACAGGTCCTTCATATCATTGCTTACTCTTCACATTGAAAACACTCTATATTTATGGTTCTACTTCCTCTATTTGGATGTGCTGGATAAAATCCACATGATTGTTTTTACTGCTATCTCTCCACTCTGACAGTGGGATAGAGGGCTTCCAGGTTTGTTAATACAGTGAAGTCAGATAGCATGGAATGGATTACATTCATAATATTATATACATTCTCTAGCCTGTCATAGAAGGAGATGCTATTCAAATTTCTTATTCTGGTTGGTTGCTTGCTCAGAGGAACTCCTGGCCACGATTGACAATTATTTGAGAGAATGCTGGTTGACAGGCTCAAGAAGTCTGTTGGACACTATTTCAACAGTTTAGCTGCATCAACACATGAGTTCTTGTATCTGGAAAGGCTCTCTGGTTGTATTTAATTTACCAAAATAGACAGTCACAAAGGGCATCACTAAAGTACTTGACAGTTTTTCAGTACTTTCCATAATTTCAAATATTATACATTGATTTACCCTGCAGCAGAATGATGAAAACAGACAGATACCACTAGTTTGATTTAAATACTTTATTTGTACTCATAATGAACAGGCTCAAGATCAATAACTCAATAGCTCAATTATTTTGACAGTTACGCTTGTGAGGGAAACTAATTAGGAATAAAGTGCTCTCAGCCAGTAATTGCAGTTTTCTTAGAAGAGCAGAATGTCAACGGTGGATTGCAAACACTCTTTACAGGAACTGCTACCCATTACAATGATATTTATTCCCAATAGGTTCTTGCCTATCAAACTCAAAAACGAATTTGTAATTTACTTATTTGATTTTGAGGTTTTGAGGGAATAAGTTGTTTTTTGAATTGGGCTAGGTTTGTTGTTGGGTTGTTTGGGGGTCTTTTCAGTCTTTGTATTGTCATTAAAATGATAAATCAAGACTATCCATTGTTGGGAGTTCTTCATTGCTACTGAAATTACCTAAGTAAGAGTCACTTTTGCTTTCTCATTTATTTTAATGCTTATTACCTTACTTACATTAGCAAAAGATAGGGTATTATCCAAATGTACACAAATAATTTTAAAAAGACCTAAAGAATGTTGTTATACTATTCTTCACATGGTTAACTAGGTTTCAGGTAAAGAGGTTTGTTGTGCATATTATTCAATGTTTTTTGATCAATACTCGAACCAACAAAAATCTTTCAGTCAGCAGTTATCCTTCTAGCCCCTTTCCTTATGACTTGAATCAATTGCATTTTACTTTTCTGTTACTCTTCCAGGTAATAGTCACGATCTGAAATGCAAAATGTTTCAATGTACAATGACCACAGGGTCAGGCAGTCATTTGCTGCTACTTCTGGAAAGTTGCTAAGGGCTGCAGTAAGGCACATTTATCTAGCAAAATTAAAGCTTCATTAGCTCAAGAGTGAAATAGTTTACATAATGAATATACCATTTGTGCAAAGTTTCATTCTCTTAGCTGTATCTTTGATGCAAGTCATATAGCAAAGTGTAAAAGGGCTCTATTTTCCCCAAACTAGACAAAATACTTGACAAAATATTGTACTTGACAAAATCAACTACTGATTTTTAATTTGCTAATGTTGTGTCAGACAACAGAGTTAGTTTCTTATAAGCAATAAAAAGGTTCTTCATGACATTTTTACTCTGGGTAGCAAAGCCTTTTTGTTGACAAAAGAAGACAATTTTACTGCAAAAGTGAGGTTATACTATCATTAACAAGCATAACAATTTTCATAAACTTTATGTGCTGCAGTAAAGCTACACAATTTTCTAAACCTGCTAGGCAAGTTCCATAAATCTCCAAAGAAAGCAAGGAAAGATTTCTGCTTTGTCTACCAAAACCAATGTGCTTAATGGGAATATCGTTTTGTAAATGAAACCATCAGTGAAAGGAGACAGAATCCATCTTTTAGTAAGCTGACAGAAAGATGGAATAGATTAATTGTGTATCTGCTGTACTTCAAAAATTAGATGTGATCAGAATTGCCCATTTTGTATCAGGGTAAACTTCAAGTTCTTGTTTAATTTCCTTGCAGTTCAGTTTGTACACAAACCCCTAGAATTCTGTTAATGGAATATGTGTGTGCATCTAGCTGAAATTCAGCAAATGTAGTCCTTGAACTGCATCACGTCACAGGACCTATGTTTTCCATTAATTTCCTCAGAAATACTGTGGTCATACTGTTCAGGTCATAGGCATTGAAACACCTGCAACTTCAGGCAATGCATTTACATTGGCAAAATTAAAATGCTCCATCTTACAACTAATACTGTTGTTTGCTTTACTGCATTTGGGAAGACATCTCTGAACTTCAGGCTTCTGATCATTAAGTAATAAAAAAAATCTGGTAAATAATTATAAACTTATAATTGCTGTAAAGTCTTTCATGAAAAGTCAACATCTTAAAATTCTGGAACTTTCTGCTGAATGCAGTGAAAACAAACAACCTTTTGTTGTAAGAACACAATAATTTTATAAAAACTGTTTAAACAGTTCCCATTCTTGTTTGCTATTTTTTAATATGATTCACTTTCCATTTACTTGTAATAATTTTTAGCAATTCATCAGTCACACCTTTTTTTTTTTTAATACTCTGAATAGCTCAGTATTACTAGTCCAATTTTCTCTTTAAGATAACTTCTGGACATACTGAAGTTTTTAACATAGTACAGATCTCTGCAGAATGCCCAAAATGCCACTGTGAAACTTTAATCAACTGTTATGTTCTTATTCATATAATGTCCCTCCTTTTATTTAAATGATGCTTAGCATTTTAATAGCCTTCTGCAGGGTGAAAAGCAAGATAAAAAGTTTGCATTTTAAAAACCCAGGTAAATGGTACCATTTTCCTATGCTTTCTTACACCGTCAAAGAATCCCAGTAGGTTTCTGAAATAAGATTTCTTCTATGAAAGCCATATTGACACTTTCTCAGTAATTACATTTATCCATGCTTACACTAGTGCAAAACTTTGTTACAGTCTTCACAGTGGTGATCCAGTATGCAGTTCCTTAGATGGCCATGGAAAATTCGAAAGATGAAGTTCCTGAAGTACACAAGCATGAAGGCAGTTTTAAAAGCAGAGTTACACACAAATTTCAATTGTTTAGCAACCTCAGCTTTGTACTCATTCAGGACTCCTGGGTCAATGCTTTCTAGTTTGGTGGCTTGCTGGCAGGCTCTCAGCCTGTTCTCATAGGGGAGGTGCTCCAGCCCTGTGATCATCTTTGTGGTTCTTCTCAAGACTCACTTCAACAGTTTCATGTCCTTATGTTTAGGGCCCCAGACCTGGATTCAGTACACCAAGTACTAAGTACGCCTTAGAAGAACAGAGTAGAGGGGGAGAATCACCTCCCTCAAACTGCTGACTGTGCTTCTTTTGATGCAGCCCAGGATATGGTTATGCTTTCCCTTTGACAGTTAGTGGGATCTTCACTGGACTGAGATGGCTACTCAGATGACAGGCAGTGGCTTAGCCATTTCATCGATCAGTTGCCTTAGGATCCCAGGATGCATATGATCAGGTCACACAGATACATCTTATCAGATCCCATGGACTTGAGCACCTTCAGATTCCTTAGTTGGTCTCACAGCTCTCTTCCTACAGCAAGTGGTCCTGCATTCTCCCAGTCCTTGTGTGATCAGCCTTCTGTGATTTGGAGAGTGTGGCTGGAACAGTTGCTAGTGAAGACTGAGGCAAAAAAGTCATGGACTACCTCAGACTTCTCTATGTTCTGGGTAAACTGCTGATCTATTTCCTTCTGGAGAGGACACACATTTTCCTTAGTTTTCTTTTTACCATGAAAGTACCTATACAAGTTTTTCTTGCTGATGTCCTTAGCTTCTACTATGGCTTTAACTTTCCTACACTAATCCCTGGCTTAGACCTCAGACCATTTCTTCATTTATCCAAGGCTATCTGTCCCTTCTTCCACGCTCTGTAGGCTTTGGTTTTGTGTGTGAGTTTTTCCAGGAGCTCCTCATTCACCTACACAGGCCTCCTAGCATTTTTACCTGACTTGTCTTTGTTGGAATATATCACTCCTGAGCCTGGAGGAGGTAATCTTTAGGAAGTGATATTAACCATCTTTCTTGTGCTCTTCTTCCTTCCAGGACTTTATCCCATGATACTCTACTAAGCAGATCCCTGAAGTCTGCTATCCTGAAGTCTAGAGTGGTGAGCTTGCTGTGCACCCTCCTCACTGCCCTAAGGATCTTGTACTCCAGCATTTCAGGGTCACTGTGGTCAAGGCTGCCCTTGAGCTTCACATTCAATCACTTGACAGAGGAAGTTATCGATGCATCTGGGAGTCTCCTGGAGTGATTGTGTCCTGCTGTGTTGTCCCTCCAACAGATATTGGGTTGGTTCAAGAGCCCATGAGAACCAGGGCTTGTGAACTCCCTAAGTGAGACGTCATAAGCAGGTTTGTGAATCTGCTCCTACCTGTCTATAGAGGGTCTTCCTTGGTCTTCCTTGTTGAGTGGCCTGTAGCAGACTCCCACTATAATGTCACATGTTGCTGCGCTCCCTTAGTATATTAGTATATATAGTGATGATTAGTATATATGGTATATTAGCATGATAATATACTCTAAGCTAGAATCACAGAATCTTAAGATTGTAAGGGACCCATAACAATCACCAAGTTCAAATCCCTGCTTCTCACAGAACTACCTAAAACTAAACCATATGACTAAGAGTGTGGTCCAGAAACTAACTGAACTGTGACAGGGTTGCTGTCATGATAATTTCCCTTGGGACCCTGCTCCAGTGACTGACCACCGTCTCAGTGAAGGATCTTTTCTTAATGCGCAGTCTGAACTTCCACTGACACAGCTTCATTCCATTTTCTCTTGTCCTGTTGCTGGCCATTGGAGAGAGTAGATCAGTACCTTCCACTCCACTCTCCCGAAGTTGCAGACTGTCATGAGGTCATCCCTCAGCCTTCTCCAAGCTGAACAAACCAGGTGACCCCAGCCACTCCTCTAAAGTCTTGCCTTCAAGACCTCTCACCATCTTGGTTGTCCTCCTCTGCACACATTCGAATTGTTTGATGTCCTTCTTACACTGAGGCACCCAAAACAACACAGAGATGATGGCACAGCAGAGTAGTATAGGGTGGGACGATCACCTCCCTTGAACAGCTAGCTGTGCTGTGTTTGATACACCCTAGAACATGCTTGGCTTTTTTGGCTTCCTCGGCACACTTTTGACTCAACTTACCATTAATCAGATTCCCCACAGATCCTTTCACAGGGTTCCTCTCCAGCCTCTCCAGTATTGCAAATAAAGACAACATGACTAGTTAAAGAATAGTGAGTGTTCTATTTAAATTCCTTTCTGTGGTTTGTGTTCTTAAAGAATATTTTTCTTCAATATTAAAGCAAATATTTATGCTCACACCGCAGTTCTTGTTTGACTTTATGACTCACCTATCAAAAGTGATCTTAATGGAGTGTCCTGGTCTTGCTTCAATCACCCATTCACAATTAAGTGAGTCCTTGTAATATCCTGGCCACCCTGGTGGTAAGATAACACCACTTGATGCTGTCAAATGTCCACCACATGGTGCTGGAAGAAAAAAGCATGTATTCTTGTATGATACACGGTATTTCTAATAAAATATCATATATTTAAAGAACCTGCAAAAATTGAATTTAAAAACATAGAAAATATAAGTTTAATACAGTTAGTTTTAGTAGTCTAACACAACTAAATTTTCTACTTTATGTTATGAGCACTTTGTTTTCTTCAGAATCATAAGCCCTGCAATGTATATTATCATAGCATATGTTAATGTGCAGAAAAAAAGAAAAATTTCTCATCTTTTTTTTTGATCCAGTATGATTCCACATTTATGTGGAAATATCAGACAAATTGTTCCAAGTAATTATTATCACTGTACTGCTCCACCTTTTTTAATAATCATTGAGCTCAGTGGAACTGATTATTACAGATATTTCATCAGGTCATAGAATAGTTTAAGTTGGAAGTGATGTCTGGAAACCACCTAGTCCATTTCCTACTCAATACAGCACATTGCACAGAACCATGTCCAGTCAGGACTATGCTCTCCCTCCAGAGGCAGACACTCCACAAACTCTCTGGGAAATCTGTTCCAGTGTTCGAACACCCTTGCAGTGCAAGTTTTTCTTATGTTTAAACAGAATTTCTTGTATTTTAGTTTGCGTTCTCTCACTGCACACATCTGAGAAGACTCTAGTTCCACCTTCTTTACACCATCCCATCAGGTATTTATACATATTGACAAGATCCCTCTTGAGTCCTGAGCCTTTTCTTTTCCAGTGGAGACAAGCCCAGTTCTTATCTTCTCACTGCATTTCATTTTAAAGAGAGATTTGAACCTAAGTGGAGATCATCTTAGGCTTTTACTCACCTAGGAAAGAATAAGCAAATAAATTTGGAAATTTTGGGTAATATAATGAATATTAAATATAGCTTTGATTTTCACTATTTTCACAGGAACAGATGTACTGCAAATTATAATGTTACACACAGAAATTCAGGTATACTTTCATTTTGAGAAAATTAAAGGGATAAATTTTCAAAAAGGATTTTTAAATAGAAGCTTTACTTTACTTTCTATGTGGTAGATAATTATGTTTTTCAGCATGTACAGCTAAAACTGTTACAGCAGTTATAACTCATTACTGAGTAATGATGGTGACAATCAGAACTTGAAGTCAATAGCAATCAGATTCTCAGAATCTCAGTTTGTTCCAATATAAAAGCAAGTTATCTTGTTTCTCAATTGACTGGAATAGTGTTAAAATAAGATGAATTAATAACTTCAGCTAAAGGAGCCTTACTTATCTGCAAAATGTAAAAAGTCAGCTAAATTTAAATAGCATCATTACTCAAAGTGTAGGTACAAAGTAAAGATTGTGCCCTTACCTTCACAACGTGGGACAGTGGAGCTCCATACTACATTTCCATCTTGCATAATACAGGTTATAGATTCAGAACCTTGAGTCTTCACGAAGCCATCATCACAGTGAAAGGAAACAGAACTTCCCAGAAGGAATCTGTCTCCAAAGCGCTTCCCATTTATAGGAATGCCTGGATCATGGCACTCATTCTGACCAAAGGCTGATAAAAACATAGTAATAATACTAGTAGTAACAAAACCAATAATAGTCATAGTATTAACAACAACCACCTCCCCTTTAAATTGTCTCTTTTTCTTTTGAAGAGGAGAATAATATTTTTGATTGGATTACAGCAATACATAACATATATTACATAGTAGTGTATAATTCAAAATATAGAAAATTCCTCAATAAAAAGTCAGCTTTAAATCCAATGACATTCACACAGATGACATAGATGGAATTTGGAAGCTTTTTACATATGTATGGCTAAGATACACGTGAACAACTTGCCTAATTTTTTTCTCTGGAAAAAAGCCAGCTGTTTAGCGTGTTGCATAAGGGAACCAGGGTTGTTAAACCTGAAGAAAGGAAGGCTGAGAGGAGGCCTTATCACACCCTACAACTACATGAAAGGACATTGTATCACGGTGGGTATTGCTCTCTTCTCATGCCTAGCAAGTGACAGAACAAGACAAAATGGCCTCCTCTTTTCTCTTCCTGCTACTTTTCAAAGGACAAAAATTACAAAATTTTCCTGTAAAATCAAAAGACCGATTTAGGCATGTAAGACTTAAAATGGATTGAAATCAATGAATTTCAGCTTTCTGTGAGCATCTCCCTAAATACCTCAACCTTGGTCACAAACACAATTATTTGATTATCTTAGTTGACACAACATAAAAACAGTGCAAAAGGTCTCAAACACAACCGTATTTTCAATTAACTCCTATAACCTTAGAAGATAGTTTCTTCAGCTAATCTTCATATAAGTAATGTCTCTGAATGATTCATAAAACTTTTAGGAGAGCTAGTGATCTATAACAAATGTAATAATGTTTTTTACATGATGATGCTGTTACTAGAGTTTTCAATTGAGAGTACTGTTTAGTAATATATTGTCATATAAACAGAACAGAAGGCTGTCATCTGGTTTTTAAGTCTGGTTTCCCAAATAGGAAAGACTTGTGTTTTCAGTAGCTCTCTAATGTATGTGACTGGTAGATCCACATTTAACAACTTTTGAACTTGTTGGCCAGTTGCAACTAAAACTAGTTGCAACTCTAGAAATTGCATTCTCAGAGATAATACAGTCTTAAAATTCCTAAAGGAAGCCAGAGAGAATGATTCTAAATTAGTGCACTCTTATAGAAAAGACTTCTGCATCAGACCACATATGTTCTAGACACTAGACAGATTCCATAGGGTAATTATTATGTGTAACCCAAAAAAGAAATCTCTGTTCTTAGAAGCCTTTATTCTCAGATACTACACCTTGAAACTGGGGGGGGGNCCAAAACTGTTTATTTGCAGTGATAGTGTAGTTACTCTCATATACTTCTACATTTTTTCAGATTAACATCTCAATACTTGGGATCTAAGCTTAACACCTTTGTGAATTTATCTCTTATGGTTCCACTGAGAAGTATATTAAATCACTTCCACTGGATGTTTTGATCTGGACTTTAGTTATGTGTTTTGAATTTAGGCAGTGTCAACTAAAAAGGCTCTTAAATAATGAAGGGAATTCTTCAGCACTATCACAATTAAAATAAATAAATTATAAGGATTCAGACAAGCTAATGAATACCAGGAACACAGCTGATAAGAGTGCAATTATACAAGCATCACAATTTACTTCCATATTATAAATATCCACTATTTTTTTTCATTATTATGAAGAAAGATAGCATAAGACTAGTCATGGAAGAAAAGCAGTTCTTACTTGTGTAAGTGATATTAAATCCTCTTCCAGTGGTAGAATGATCTGACTGAAATTCAAGTCTTACTATGTGCCCACTACTAGCCAATTGAGAAGGGACCTCATTCCCAGAAAACGTGCCAAGAGGTGGTAAATCTGAAATCCCATCATCTTTGACTGTAAGGTAGTCAAATTGAGGTTCTACATCGAAGTCGTTGAAAATGAGATGGATTCTGCTTCCTGGCTCTGAGATGATTAACCAAACACAGTTCATATTGTTCCCATACTCCTCAGGATAATTTGGAGAAAGAATAATTCCAGATGGCGTGGTGAAGTTGAAGAAACATGAGACTAAAGGAAAGAACAATAACATTCTCAAAATACTATCCACAAACAATATAAATGCCTGTCTTTATTTTCATTCTTGTGGGAAAGGATGCTTTTGCAGCCTGAATGTCAAAACTATTACCCATGCAAGCTGGAAATGTTTAACACTGCCAGAATGTTTCTCCAATACAACATGGTTTTATTTCCTCAAGTAAGTCTAAGTGATTGCATCAGGGCTTGCAAGGGATTCATATGTATAGAATGCCAAATAAAGCAAAAGTAATGTCTGATGTATCAGAATTTAGAAAAATTGTCAGGTTTGTTCTGAAATGAAAACGCCACCTCCATTTTTTTTCCCAAAAGGAATATGCATGAAAGTGGATTTAATGATCAAAAAAAATCAAGAACAAGGGCCAGTTTTGTCTGTAGTATACAAAGTTCATGCTGATGCAAATAATAGTACAAATTTAGATATGACTCGATCCAGAACTCTCAAGAGTATATGGTATGAACTTGTTTTACCCTATTTTCCCTTTGATAGCACAGAGCAAAACCAAAAATGATTCATAGCAATTCTCCTTTTTCACTCTTTTGGGCCAATGTTCATCAAGACATTTTCTAACTGATTTCAGTCATGAGCTTGTGACTTGTACTTTAATCAAAAGTATAGTATATTCAGAGAGAGGAACACTCACTGCATATTAGTAAACACAAAGGATAGCCATTACTCAGCTCTTCAAATGTGTGAAACTGAACTCAGTTTGTGTAAACAGATGTTATACATTATTTGCTCTTTCTCAGTGTATGTGCACATCTAACACTGCAGCATAGTAAAATATTCCACACTGATATTCAACAGAACCTAATATATCAATCCAATGGAATGCAGGACCATGAATAAACACTTCTGTCTTCAATGGGAATTGCCACTGCACTGTCTCTGTGCCCAGGCTTCACTTAGTGTCCTAGTTCAGCAGGAGGGACCAGTTATCACTGCGTGGGGGTGATTAAAGCTATGTATTCTACACCCTCTATTCATTCCCCAAGAACAATGGACNTTGTTGTGGTTAAGAACTCTTATCCTTTCCTTTACATATATTGTTTCTAAATAAAGTTCTGTTCTCTAATTTAAAGAAGAGGGATTATTTATTGGCCAACATAGATATCTTAGTTTCTCCTTTGAACTAAGACACTTAGTCACATTTCAGCACTGCAAGGCATGCAGAGAACTTTACCGTAGGAGAATAAAAAAAAACACCCACAAAACCCCTCCACAAAATCTAATCAACAACCCTCTCTGAATCCATCTACAAGCTTAACAACAAATATATTTTATTTTTTGAAACAAAATTCACAAACTAATGATCTTACCTAATCTTTTTCTGTGTTGAATAGTCTTAAAATCCTTATATTAATTTTCATGCTTTCTTAATATATAACCAAAAAAAAAAATCCCAATCTTTTCTTATATGGATCTGCAGGTTTCTTTTCACTGCCTGAATGAAATGTGTATGTGACTCAGAGTCCTTTCGAACACTTACATGTTATTAGGAATTGTTCTCATTTGGAGTCTAATTCCACACACATTTACACAAAGAGGGTTAAGTGGCTCAATTAAATATAAAATGAGGGGAAAGAACATTGTAAAAAACAGTAATACATGATGTTCCCCATAAATAAGCTACTGAGCCCACTGAAAGAAAAAAGCTACTGAAAGTCTTCAAGGTATTTGAAATGTCTTCCTGTCGGTTAGTCACAAATACTAAGAAATGCAAGAGGCTAAGGTTAGGAAAATAATACAGAAAAAATGTAATAAGTCTTACAAACACAGCTGGGTTTGTTGCCAGACCACTGGTTATTTTGTTGACATGTAATTGTTCTCTCTCCCACCAGTTCAAAAGCTGCTTGACATTCAAAGGTAAGTGTGTCTCCATGCAGAAAACTGCTGCCAGTCCTTTTTCCATATGATGGAATTCCAGGGTCTCCACAGCCTCCTTTCTCAATTTCTGAATATAAAAAAAATCAAAAGCAATAATAAGGTAAATGTATTTGCAAGCAATTTATGTATCAGTATCAGAAGTACTTTCAAAATATTTGGCATTATGCCTTAAACTAATACTTGTAGCTGAAAGTGGTAATTGCTACCTCTAGTGATAACTGCCTCAAAGATGACTTAGGATCTAAACTCTTCTCACAAGCTAATAGCTTCCATGCCTGCATTGCTGAAGATAACAAAGTATTCATGTTTAACTGCATGTCTGCAGTGGATTACAGAATATTTGAAATTAAAATTATAAAGCCACAGTCTCCATTTTAACCATGGAGACATACCATGTGTAGATTGTTTTTCTGACAATGAACTATTAGTACTAAAAAATCTCTTAACTCTCATATCTGCAATTCCACTTATAAGGCTATTAACAACATGATTAAAAGTATATAATTTACTGATAAAGTCAATGAATTTCAGTTTAAGCACTAAAATACAAAAAATTCAAAAAAAATGACAACAAAAAAAAACCAAACCCAACAAAGCAGAAAATCAAACACAAATCAACTGAGGACTTATTTCTTAGTTTCGTCCTTCAAATTAAAGCCAGCTTTTCCCATCTGCATTCAGTTAAGATGAAAATAAATTCATGTTTTGGATTATACTTCACAGATATTTTCTAGGAGATCTGCTACTTAAATTATTTATTTTGTAAATATTGAATCTTCATAAACAAAATAAGACTATAAAAAAACCTCAAGTATTATGAAATTTATAAATAACATGAATATTAGGAAAGGAAATATACATGTAAATTTCCTGTGAGAGAATCATCTTACAAAATACTATACACATGGGTGCCTATCAGAAAATGAAGTCTCTATTTTCTTGCCATTAAATTTAAAGCAATTTCTTTTAAATTAATTTGCCTTTGAACAGAAAAAGTAACAACAAAGGACTTCTGGTGTTATAAACTGTGTTGCTACATATGTAATGAAATGATGTAAATCTGATTCAAATGAAAGTAGAGATAAAGCTCTTGTTATTTAAATATTTCACAGTTAATTCCAAGGTGTGAAATCTGAACCATTCGAGATAAGAAGAAAATTCAACTCACTGAATAGTACTAAGGATCAATATAATTTCACACCTTTCAAAATGTCTGCTGTTAAATATTGTTAAATCTGCTAATGTTAAATCCTGGCTGAACCATATATCTTGACACAGCAACTCTAACAGAAATATGAAGATACAGGATGACAGTGTTATGATATGTAAAGTCAATCCACTATGTTTACACCTTTAAATCAATCATGAACAGTTCTCTGACAAGCATGTTCAGAAAGGTATGGCACATATTTCACAACATAACAGGTTACTCATCAGGATAAAAAGATGTATACATTGCTTTCTTGGTAATCTTAGAATCAAACTTTGAAGAGAAAATTAGTACTAACTTTTCCACTATGAATTCAAAGCAGTTGCAGAATCAGTTGTTTTAGAGTCATAGAATCATAGAATATCCTGATTTGAAAGGAACCCACATCAGTCATTGAGTGACCCACTCGAGTCATCGAGTCCCACTCCTGGCTCTGCAGAGGACAGCTCCAAGAGTCACACCATGTGCCTGAGAACACTGTCCAAATGCTTCTTGAACTCTGTCAGGCTTGATGCTGAGTTCCCTGGGGAGCTTGTTTCAGTGCCCAACCACCCTCTGGGTGAAAAATATTTTCCTAATATCTAATCTAAACCTCCCCCAACTGAGATTCAGGCCATTCCCTTGGGTCGTATCACCAGAGAGAAGAGATCAGTGACTGTCCCTTTGCTTCTCCTCACAAGGACGTTTTAGATTTCAATGAGGTGTCCCCTCAGTCTCCTCTTCTCCACATTGAACAAACCTCATCTACTTGTCATACAGCTTCCCCTCTAGATGTTCACCATCTTTGTGGCCCTTCTTTGGAGAGTCTCCAACAGCTTTTATATCCTTTTTATACTGTGGTCCCCAAAACTGCATACAGGAGTCAAGGTGAGGCCCCAGTAGTGCAGAGCAGAGTGGGACAATCATCTCCCTTGAGCACAATGCTGTGCTTTATGAACCCATTATTCTTTTATTTAATTTTTTTAAACCAGAAAGCTGAAGATTTATCCCTTAAAAGAAAGCAACAGGTGTGTGTTTTTTTCTCCCACAGTCTTCAAAGGAAGTAACCAAATATCTTTAAGTAATTAATTCACTGAAGTAGAAGGCAGATCAGAATGCTTTCTAAGTCTCAGGATATTTACCAAGCCATAGGAGAGGGGTATGTGAACTAAAATTTTTCAGCGAAAATTACCATGAATTAAGCCTTCTGGTGGGTTAAAAATTCCTTTTTTTGTAGGAAACTATTGCAGCATGTCTTTGGTCAGATCTCAGTTCTTAGAAGACAATAATGAAGTATAAATTTTGGAAACTAAGCAAATGCTGTGTTATTCATCATATATCACCCTTCATCCAAGAATGCCCCCTTTTACTTGTGGTGATATATAATTAGGATTTGTAAATATCTTATTTGCAAGCACTAACAAACAGTTAAAAATATAGGAACTAATTTCAGATCAAGGATGTTAAAAATTATTTTTGTTCTTTGGAGAAATCTTAATAAAAACTGACTCCTAAAAAAAAATAAAATGATAAATTTCAGGTTGCTCTTAAAAGTCATTAGAAGGAATTTTTGAATCAAATTATTTTGCATTGAAAAGCCAAATAACTCATTAAAAATGTCAAAACTAAACATATTAGCTTTATTTCTATTAAAACCTTTAGGGTCTGTGCTTGTTTGTTCAACATAAAATCACTTCAGCAAAATCACAGATTTATAAAACACTTCTGAGGATTTGCATTTTGACAGTAAAAAGCTTGAAAAATTTAGTCGAGGTCTAGAAATTTACATCATCACAAACCTTGTATTTGTGTCAAAAGTTATTTAAGTTTACAAAAAACACTCATTTAAATTCTCAGAATCATCATTCAGTTACCAAGAATGTTTTTGGTTGTAAGAGACCCTAAGCATCATCTAGCTCTAACCCCTTTTTCATGGACAAGAACACATCCCACTGGACCAGGTTCCTCAAAGCTCCATCCAACCTGGTCTTGAACACTCCCTGGGGTGGAGCATCCACAGCTTCCCTGGGCAATCTTCTCCAGTGTCTCACCATCCTCACAGTACAGAATTTCTTCCCAATATGTAATCTAAATCTACTCTCTTTCAGTTTAAAGCCATTTCCTCTAGTCCTATCACTAAATGCTGTTGTGAAAAGTCCCTCTGCAGCTCTCTTGTAGGTTCCCTTTAGGTACTGGAAGGCTGCTCTAAGGTCTCCACAGAAAGGGCTGTCAAGCATTGGAATGCACTGCACAAAGAAGTGATTGAGTCACCATCCCTTGAGGTATTTAAATGATGTGTAGATGTGGCACGTAGGGACATGGTTTAGTGGTGGATTTGACAGTCCTGGATTAATGGTTGGATGCAATGATCTTAAATGATTCTATGACTCCCTTTAGTGAAAAATTGCATTTCCATTATATATATTAACAACCCAAAACAGGGAAGACAAAGAAGGCTAAATTCAGGAGTTTGTATTTATATATTTTTATATACTCTTTATTTATAACTAGATCTAGAGCAGTAGGCATGTGATGATTGCCAAAAATTTTTTGTCCTCTGGGATTTAGCATAGCTTTTACTTCGTTGTCCTTTTCCAACTTGTACTGATTTGGTCAGTGAACCAGTGTTTTAAATGTCTAAATATAGATAAGATGCATTGCTCGTATTTTTTCAACACATGCACCCATTATTCTGTTTCATAAATTACAAAGAGTTTATACATCAGTTTGTTAAAAAAAGACAATATTCTTCAGACCAGTTCAGTTCAAGTTATGTAGAGCTCTTAGAAAATTCCTATGGGATAGAAAATGTTCTTAAAATGACAAATATAAAATCGATGCTAACCTATTTTAGTATGGCAATTAAAGCCCAGTTCTTTTAGGATTATTCATTTAATGTTGGACTTCTTTTGATCTGATTTTTTAGAGCTGTGTGATTTCAGGATGTTTGCACATAAATTCTCAATTTTAAATTTAAACATCAGCTTCTTCTGGTTACGAAAGTATTAACATTGGTCTAATGCAATTGTTTTTTACTTTCATGTGCTCTCTTCCAGTAGCCTGGAAAAAAAGACTTTTCATCTTGTTTGTAAACACAAAATGTTTGCTCAGTATCAAGGAATATTCTTTCTTTAATGTTAGAATAACAAGATTAAATTTCTAACTATAAGATCATACCTCTCTGAATGGAATCAAAGGCATTTCTGTTGCTGTGTTTTCTTTCAAATGAAGGAATATAAAGTGATATTAAGCATCTAAATATGTATTTTGAGTCCTATTTGAAAGGTGTCACATTGCAAGTCGCCTTTTTTTTTGATAAGTCTTTGGATTAGTTTGACTTAGGTATCTGAAGCATGTAATAAAATTATTCATAGATTATAAGATTTTGCACTCTAGATCTACTATACTTCATAGTAATTCACCTTTTCCCCCCATTGTTACTAGGTTACAAATACAGTTAAAACTAAATTCTTAGTGCCACTGTGCTATCATTCATACTATCCGATATTCTAGCTTACATGATAAGTGAATCATCTAATCATCACTAAATCTGAATATAAATTTTACCAGATTAATATTAACCTCACACATTAATAATTCAGATGTATAAATACAATTTAAATTAAATTAGTGTTTTAAACACATGTGGGTTATGCAAAAATCCCTTATTTTAAATAAAAGATATATAAATAAATTTCAGTACTTCAAGGTCTATCAGAAAGTTGAAGTCAATACCTCTAAAACCTAAACACATTCATTTGACAACATTTCATAATTATTATCTTAGCTATAGTCAAGATAGGTTAAGGCAAGCTGTGTACTGGCAGAGGTATTATCCAAAAAAAAATCCAAAAAAATCCCAAACAAAATATGCAAACTGTTATATAAGAGGTCAAAGAAATTAATTTTTCAAATACAATAAAATATAATTTATTTTATTTCCTTTTATTCCTCATACCTCTCTGTGTTAACAGTCATAATACCTGATGCAGGGAAATCTGCTTTAAAAACCCAAAGAAACCCTTATATAAAGAAAACTTTATACAAAGAGAAGGAACAGAGAGATATGCTCAGGATTGCAAAAAAAGGACATAAGTAAAGGAATGATATTATATGCATGATTCCTTAAAAGGAACATAAGAACAACTACTGAAAGAGAAAACGATAAATCAAAACTAATAGAAAAATATTTCAGGTAACATAATTGGACTGTAAAAGTGGCTATTAAAGCTAAAATGAGGTTGACTTAAAGCTAAAAAGAGGGTGGCCTTACATGATAATTTTATAGATGATCACAATTCTATCATTATTCCAGTAAATTTCTTCAAAGAAATTTTACAGTGCAATTTATTATCAGTCTCCAGCTATAAAAAGAGAAGGCCTCCTTCACAGACCATATAGTTCCCAGCAGCAGTCTAAGAGATTCTCACATTTTCTCTGAAATGTTTTGTCCTTCCTGTTATCAAAAAGACCACAGATCATATCCAATAGATTAAGTTTTGCTGCTTCTACCTTATTGCATTCTGTATCAATATTAAAAAACAAACATGACCTTAGAATCAGATAGATGGAAAAACAATATGAAAAAACTTTTATAGGAAGCCCATTTAGGCTAACAGTTCGCTACCATGGCTCATGGGTGGCTTGATGGTAATAACAGCATATTTTATCATATCTTATAGAAATCCTTGAAAGCAATGAAACTATTAAATGAGAAAACAAACATTTACAACAAATATATTAAGTTTAATATTAATTGTGTACTGAAATATGTTACTACAGAATGCAGAAAAATAAAATGCTGGCTTGTTCACAACCAATTTTGTATGTTCAGGGGTAAATGCAGATCTGAACAGGGATGAGGAAGCAGATTTTTGCAATTTGTCACAGAAAAATATATAATACCTACTAACTTGTGATATAGCAGGTGAAATTCATTATCAATAATTGTAGAAAAGTAAATCTGAAAAGAACCATTTTTATGAGTTTGCAGGCACAATGATAGGTTCTGACTTAACAGGACTAAGGAACAGGAGCTCTGGCATACTAAAGATAGTTCTATGAAACTATAAGCTATTGAAAATGTTAAGAATTGCTGGCAGAGGAATACTGAACAAAACGGCTAATAGTATTCTGACACCACAAAAAACCCTATTTCATTTGCATGTTAAATTTTGTATGTAGTTCTGCTCCTCAGCAATTAGAATTAGTGGAAGAAAACAAAAGAGCAAAGTTACTGAGGACTAATTAAACAGACTGACAATCTCTTTTTTGGGAGGTGAAATATATATGTTAAAAATAATTGGAAAAATAAGTACATGGAGGAAAATCTTACTGAGAGTCAAAGAAGTACTTGAGGCATGAATCACTGGAAAGAGGGAAAGTACTCTTGATTTATCTCTCTCTCTGGATTTATCACTGTCTAATTCACCATTCCTTCCTTAACAATCTATTTTTGTCAACACACTATTGGCTTCCAGTCTCATTGTAGATTTTTCTTTTAGTGTTTTGTGATATGGAACATAATACTGTTAAAATTGCAGTGTTCATCTTCCCTTACTAGAGTAGAGCCTGGCTGTACAAAAGGCTGAGCAGTGCCTTGAACAAAATTTAGTACAACGTTATGCTGTGGAAAGCAAGTTAGCATGTTATCATGGAAAATAGGAAGCACAGGAAAAAGGAAGTGCAGCTGCCTCAGAAATTATCAGAATAACATAAGGATGAACATCATGAAAAGGTGAACCATGGAATGAGGCGAAAGGCAATAACAGAACTTTTAGAAATGAATTGCTGCCATTAAAATGGAGAATGAAGAACATTTGCACTTTTCCAGAAAAAAGTCTTGTCTAGATAATAAAAGTTTAAATAAAATTAAATAAAGGGCAGGATAGATAGAGAACAGTTTAAGGATCATTTAGGAAATGTAGACATATTTAGGAGAACAGGACCTAATTAAATTGACATTAAAGTACTAAAACTGAAGCAGTCGATGAATAATGAGCAATTATCTTCAAGAACTTTTGGAGAAAAAGGGAGGTCCCAGATGACTGGGCAAGGTCACATGTAACAACTGTCTCAAAGACTTTAGAAAAGAGGACCTAAGAAATTACACAAATACCTCTGTGTAGAATTTGTCCCCACAAACTGGAAAAAAAAATATTTTTTTTCTTCCTTTATGATGGAATATCTTGAACATCTTTACCTAAAATTACCTGAAGTTCTGACAAGAAAAATATGTTGGATGTCTAGAAAAGAAAATCAAATAGCTATCAATATTTTTCAAGTACAAGCAAATCCTGTGAATAGGATTGTAAAGCCAACACTGATCCCAAGCAAAGTAATGGAACAGCTAATACAAGAGTCTATTTCTAAAAGGGTTAAAAGATAAAAATACAATTACCATCAGTTAACATGATTTTATGGAAAATTGGCCATGTCATAGAAACAATATGATTTTCAGATTATAAAATCAGTTGACACAGTATATTTGGACTTCTTTCAACTATTTAAATTAGTGACACATGCCATCCAGTTAAGAATTGGCATCATAGAAAATTAATTTAGCACACATTAAATGGATTGAAATTAGATAATTATAGCATTTCAAAGCATAAATATGAACAAAGAATTATCATTACACAATAGAACTGATTCAATTAGCTTATTATATATTTTTTAGCCCAATCCTCACAATTTGTTACACAAATATTACAGCAAAATAGGAAAACAATATTGTCATAGAATTTTCAAGGTGCTATAGTCCTGTGACATACATTATAGGTGTGCATGTACTCTTGTACATAAATACCCACATGAGCACTGCCTTTTCTCATATTCTTAAAAAATAGCAAAACAGAACAACAACAAAAACCAACATCAACATTTCAAGCCTATGGCAGCTGAGAATTTTATAAAATAAAATTAATGACAGATTAGAAGACATTGTTTTCCCTGAGAATCCATTTCTGTAATTTACAGTGGGTAAAGACTTTAAAGACCAGGAGTGATGAGTATAGTTTCACAAAACAAAATGGAAGACTAAAATGGGTATCCTCTGTGGGATTTGTTGGGCCTTCAAGATCAGTATGAACTTAATGCAGGTTACAGAAGAAGCGTTCAAATAAAAAATGTTAGCTTTGGAACTTATCCATGGATAAGGTTAAAGCAGCAGAAAGATACCTTGGTAGTAGTATTTCGAATGGGAAAGGTGATTGCACTGCAACCAAACGTACCAATATTAGTGCAGTGTGGACAGCCAAAAAAGTTAACTTTACTTTGTTATATTTAAATAAAGAAGCTAAAATATATTCTGAAGTTAAAAAAAAATAGAAAGAGGAGAAAACATCTTTAGGTCCTACACTCCTATACTCTGCCCTTGCAGGAAAAATCCTGCCCTCCAGTGCTGGACTCAGCCCAGCAACTTTTAGCAGCTTTTGGTGATGTGCCATTTCCCCAAGATCTTAAAGTTTCTGTCTTTGATCAAGTTTGAGACCTTATTGATGTGCACACTTTCATCCACAGAGAAGTTCTGGTTATTCTTATCTATATCTTTATGATCATATTTATTTTGTTGTGCCTCTTTCCTTGTTGGTTTCTGTCCCCTTGGCCACCTGAGAGTTCTGGTGTCTGAGTAAGGAAGACAAACTTTCTTTCCCCTTCCAAAGATGCTAACATGACTAAGGCTTTAACAACGAGACTTCTTCCTCTCTAACAGAACACACTTTCTGATAAACACAACATAACATGCAAATACTCTGCAGACAAATAAAGGTAGTCTCACAGCTTAGAATTCAGTCTGGAAGCAATTTCATATAAACATACCAAAATGGTGCATACCCACCTGTACATGTAAATATTTTGTAGGGATAGCATACATACAAGAAAAAAAAACACAAACAAATGAAATTTGTGTTCTTTTCAGTGAGAGCAATTAAAAACCTGAAATTTCATAGATGCATGTTAGAAAGTCTTCATGACCACTAACTATCTATTTGACTTTGCATACATAGACTGAGTTTCTCCGTCTCAAAATTCCATTCAACATATTGGATGGACAACACTTTCACACTCAGAAGAAAAAGGAAGGACAGGTTGGGTTATGATGGTGACTTTTGTGCTGGGATTTTGGTGAATAAAACCCCTCCCATTGAATATTGCTTGTCTGTAGAGTTAACTGCAAAAACCTAAAACCCCCAGCAAATTGCTACATGAAAATCCTGTGTCTGTTACTGTATAATAAAGCTTAACTGGCATTCATGGAGTCACCAATATATAGTTAAAATCTGCTTATTTTTTTTAAAAAATTGATTTTAAAAAAGTGTTTGACAAGTGTTACTAATATTATGCCAGTGTACCTATTTATTTCTTTGTTTTATATTTCCATGTACACTGGAAAATACCGTGATCTTACACACTGTGTGCCCACAACAACAAAACTCTTATGTTCTACCTGTTCTATCCTGTCATGGAGACCACTTATAGCATTAGTTTTGTATTTTCCATATTTTTACAACCACAGGTGTAACTCATATTTTAATTTTAAATGCCACAGTGAACTAAAAACTAAGGACAGGAATCTAAAGATTACATCTCAAACAACACTTATTCTGCCAGTTACCTTCAGGGTGTAAAGCCATGATACAACACAATTTTTGAGATGTCAGAAAGTTGTGTGATTTCTACTTACATTTACAATTTGATGCGATGAATATATATATAAAAAAATGATAGGCTGACTATTATTAAATTCCAGCCTGGAAAGAAAAGTTTTGGACATGTGTTGCGGTCATGCACACCATGTTCTCCTGATTACATTTAATATTGAATATAGATGTATTGTGATGCTCTGAATAACACTGCTTTGTTAAATTTTATTTCAAGTGATCTATTCCAATCAAATTTTTAGAAGTAATAACAAAGAGAAGCTTTTTATGGCTTCTAGTATTAAGTACCACTGCTTCAAAACATGCAGAGTAAATTAATCCAAAAGGCATNTGTGAGAGAGAGAGAGAGAAATGTCAACAAAGTGTAGGAGCTGAAGAAAGCAGGAAAAGCCTCATCTACGTGGCAGCATACTAATTTTATAACCCTACTCAATTATCATATCTAAAGGTTGTATCCAATCTAAGATATGTCCATGCCCAGAACTTCCCTTGGTTCCACCTCATGGCACGCCTCTCCTAGAATTGAGTTGGAGGTCTTAAGGCGCCTTACGTCATGCCACTTTCCCTTATTGGAGCTTCTCCAAGGTTGCTGGTCTTTGCTTTCTTGTTTTGACTAATATGGTATCTAATTGCCTTAGCTTTAGTACATGTTTCCCATGCATGGTGTTCCAGCTATTATCTGACCCTTAAGACAGCTAGCACAGCGTTAGAGGTTGCAAGCTATGCTATATGTGAGAAACTACCTAGAAGTATAAAAATCTACAAATTCATGAAAACCCTAAGGCATCACTCAAAATCCTGTACAGGGGTAGAAATGTGACAGGAAAAGATTTATTATATAACATGAGCAAAAGGCAATGGTTTTAATTCATTGCTATGTACTGAAATCTTAGATTTACACTGGGAGAGAAGCTGAAAAAGACAATAGCATTTTGTTCCTTTTTTTTTTTCCTCAAAGACCACAAAGGGGGAAAAATGTAAATTTATATTAATATTGTTCCAATCAGGGTACATATTCTGGTGAAAACATATCTAAAAGTCTATACTATAGAGAAGTAAAATCATCAGGTATAGTCAGGTTATTTTATATAATTTCAAGTTTGTCAGATGAAAAAAAGAATCCCAACGAATAGTTTGCACTCACTTTTCTTGAGCATATTGTAAAAATTAACGGAAATTAAAACCAAAAAAAAAGAAAAAAGTTGAATATTTTCCTTGACATCCAATTCTTGCTAAAATCCTTTAAAATTCCTCCTCTTTTCTCTACATACATTGTTTCCAAAATAGCACAAGATGAACTTATAGCCATGGTTCCAAGCAGTGAATTAGTTTTTGAAACAAACTCACCTACTCATGATATTTGGAATCATAAATCCAACAAAGTTCAATTGCAAGCTGAATAATCTTGAGAAATAATATTCACCAAAACTCAGTAATCTTTTCTACAGCACACTAGTAAAATGCAATAGAAGAATTAACAGATACAAGTCTTTTTATCATGTTCTCTATAAAGGTGACCACAAAAATGTTTCACTGTTTGAGTTTTCTGTCCTATAGACAGAAAATTAAAAGTGGCAAAAAATGCACAATCTTGGAATGATCAAAGACAGATTGCAATATGGTGAGTACTGCAGATTATAGGAAAAATCCAAACTATTTATATCTTTTGATTTTGCTTTTTTTCTTTTTTTTGTTTTGTTTTGTTTTTAAGTATTTGAACCCTCAGTTCTGCAAGGAAGGCTGTGCAAGTGCACACATGCTAATACCACTCCCTGGCATTGAAACAAACCCAAACATACTCACTACCTGAGAGAAATGATCCTAAGTTTGGTTTCTTTTCAAAAGAGAAGAAACACACATCAAAGGCATTCCTAGAGACAAGACTGGAGACAGTTTACATATGTATTTGTAAGGACTCATGCTTCATTTATTTTTTATACTACAACTAATTCTCTTAGAATAGTTGCAATCACTTTGTTTTGTATTCTACTTGTGATGACTTTGTTTTAAAATAAAAAAGTACTTTGCTTTCTAATAGTTCCTTTAGCACCAAGCAATTCTTTGGACACTGAAAGGAAAAATAAAGACCCTCTAAAACTAAAAACCGCCAAGCCCACAAACAAATTGTAAAAGAACTTCTCTTTTAAAATCTTTCCGTGAAGTGTGCATAATGTCCTACACAAGAAAAGATTGGCCATGGCTATGGTGGCCTGGAAAAGTCAGAGGAGAAGTGAATGTACAAGGGAGTTGCAGACTGATCTCTATTTAAACACAAAATATTAAAACTGTTTATCTCACATTTTTTAAAGCTGTAATATCCTATTACAGACCAAATCAGTGGCTAAGAAAAGTCATTTGTACAGCTCTCCAAATTCTGAAAATATACTGCTGTTTACTGCATTAATATCAAGGTTTTCACCAACAGTCAGTGAGTGCAATGTATACAGCTTCATATTTAATGTAGTTCATTACTCTTCACATTTAAAAACCTTTATCTACAATATCAGCTATCTTATAAAAACACCAAGACTACATATTTTAGAAGATCCATTTTCTAGTAAATCTCATTAGTTCTTCATGATTTGAATAAAGTTGAGTTTTCAGAAGTGTTTTGATACAAAACAGACTATGCAAGCACACGCAGTACAGTAAGTTATCACTGCAGTTTTTCGTTAACCTAATTTAGCAATTCTCACATATAATAAAGAGTCTGAATGGATTTGATTTTTATATGCTACCATATATACTATAAGAAATTAAATGCACAAAATCTAAAATTTGTTCTTGTTAATGTTATAGATTAAGAACTACTGTTTTTCTCAAATTTCATAGGAACATAAAGATAAGCCATTATTTCATCTGAATAACCATAACCACCTTAAATTTAAATTGCTAATTAAACAGAAGAGCAATTTTAAAAGGCTGCTCTGGAGGATATGCTGACTTTGTAACAGGTGGAGGTGATCATATGTCAAATCAATTTCAGTCAAAGTGTGAAATTAATGTCTGTTTATGAGCTGAATAGATAAATCACACAGTTGGTGAAAGGACTTGGGAAAGAAAAAGGTCCTGAAGAATTTTGAAGAACTCTTTAGTGAAATAAATCAGTTCTCTATGGAGGATCTTACTAATAGACATCTTCAACTGATGCTTAATATTCCCCATAGATCTTACTTTAGTAACAACTATGAGTATTAATTGTGTTTTCAAAAGTATTTGAGGTTTAAATTTAATTCTCCATTTGAAATCATGTGACATTAGGAAGTATTTGGCACTTAGTAATCAACTCTGACATTTAATAAATTCAATAAATGATATAATGAAAGCACAAATTATGCGGAAACTGTTTAATGACCCAAACCTGACCATCTTTTGTCTTTTTATGGTGTAACTACAAAAAGGAAATCATACCGATAGGCACAAAAATCCTAAAAGCTCATTTAAATGAGAAGATAAGAAGAATTTAGTTTAGCTTAAAAAGATGGAAAAAATGCATAGCAACAAGAAAATTCAGATCTTTAAAAATCATAATAATGGTTAAAATAAATCTACTATATAAAAATATCATATATATGGATTGTACAAAATTCCAGTACAGCATTTCTAAGACACTAAGTAAGTTTAAACTCTATACTGGGAATTAGTGGTGAAGGTGGTGTACAGTGACCTGGGCAATAATCAGGACTCCAAGGATTTGGATGAAATCCAGTGCATGCGAAGGCTTGCATGGAGCACACTGATGTCATATACCAGCACCCTGGTGACAAAGAACTGGGCAGACACTGAGGCACCTGCCAGCTCCAGCAATTCCAAGAGAATCTCTATGCCCTCTTCCCCTCAGCCCTATGGGCTGGCCCCTCCGCTATAGAAACACTGTCCCACCTGGTCGGGCCTCTCAAAGGAAATGTGAATAATCTCTCTCCTTCCTTGTCCCTGATGGGCATCACACATATACACACACACACTTTTCCCTAACTAGGAAAAGAAAGACACAACTAAGGGCACTAAAGCCACATGGACAAATCGAAGTACTTGCTCAGGTATTTGTAGTACTGCAGTTTAGTCCTCCTCAGAGGATTTGCAATTTTCTTTCAAAGAAGATTAACCTGCAGTAATGAAGGGTCAATATGCCACCGAAAGAGAACCCTTACATAAATTACTCAGCTAAATCTGTATTTTAAATTTATTTTATTAATTTTAACATTCCTGAGCATCTCCTTGCAGATGTAAAACACATTCTCAAAATTAAAGGTAACTCCTGTTCCCAGAGTTTTATCACTGGCTTTTATGAAAAGAACACCAGTTTTTATAACTGGGTGTATCATAAAAATCAGAACATGATTATTTTAAATTTGGATTCAAAACTAACTGAATTAATACTCCCACATGCAATGTATTCTAATACATATGAAAGGAAACCAGAGTATGAAAAAATTTTGGGTGTATTTTGAGGTAAGCAATTATGCAGATTCTTTGAAATTATACTAACATGTGAAATTCCTTTTACATATCTATGAATGCATATATATGTATTTTTAAATGGCTACTATAAAGTCTTAACTGGAAGCAGGATTTTGTGTGCAATGTCTTAGGGTCACTTTAGCTTGTTCTTCGGCTTGTAATAAGATTATAGTTTTAATATTTATTTTTTTAATTTATCAAATTATCCTGTGTTGTTTCATAAAAAAAGAACTATTAATATGCTGACATTATGCATATATATTCATAGAAAACCCTGTTAGAGTTGAAGTAAAAAAAGATTGTGCATTTTTAGGTTCCAGATAAACACTTGTTTAAAGAAAAATTACAATAATATTGCATTTTGCCTTAGACAAAAAAAAATTATTTATCAAGATTATAACACCAATGGTTTCTCTCAATTTTATTGACTTCAGGGTCAACTTATCACTTCTCACAGCTCATTCACACATTTCTTCTGATAAATATACTTAAAAAGCCATCAATATTAGAATTTTTGGACTTGGCAGCGCTAGGTTAGCTGTTACACTCAATGATCTTAAGAATCATTTACAAACTAAATGTTTCTATGACTGCATCAATACAGTCCAAGGTGTGTCAGCCATCATATCATTAAATTAATTCTTTCATTACTGTTACACAGTCAGGAAAATAAAGCTTAAACCAATCGGCACCACTAATGATACAATATGAACAGCTGACTTATTGCTCCTTTAAAATCAAGCATTTGATTTTTAAAACCATAGTGTGGATGTCATGCACCAAAAGGTTTCAAAACTAAAGTGTAATATAATACTCATGGTTTGGTCCTTGTAGCAAACAAATACAGAAAACTGGCAGAAAAATAGAATACTTTAATAAGAATTCATCATAGCCTTATTTAAAAAAAATGGTAAAATGCTATCTGTTCCTAACTGTGATGTATTTTTCTGTCTGACTATCATTTGCACAAACTTTAGAAATTAATGGAGGATGTTCAAGAACGCTAATCAATTGCAGATACTGCTAATCAGTTGTAGATATGAAAGGAAATTCTGAGTATGTTGCTACTTTGTGAATTAAAGAAGGCAAATTACTAAAATAGTAATAAATAAATTGCTTTAATTTTGACTTAATAAAATAACTACCTTCATTATTGTCAGTGAATAGTTACATTTATGGTGCATGTACTGTGATGTTTTCCATATTAAAAAAACAAAAATGAAAACAAAACTCCCACAAACAAGCAAGCAAAACAAAACAAAACAAAAAACCGCACAAACCTAACAGGAGAAAGTTTAAACTGGTAAAAAGCTATTACAAATTTCTGTTTACCTAAAATGATTGTTCTACCAAACTTTCACAGTTCAAAGAAACACCTGCCAGAAATAAAAGAAAATAAACAAACAGAAAGCTCCTACAAAAGGTCAGCTATTTATACTTAATTCTTACATATACATTATTAGAATCTTATTTAGAAATGCCAGTTTTATTTTAAAAATTTGTTCCTACCCAGTGCTGGAGAAAAATCATAAAACATTAATAATGTTTGGTTATTTGTTTTTTTTTTAAAAATACAGTTGTCATAAAAGTTAACTTTAAGAAAAGTTTAATTAAAATCTGTAAATACCATTTATGGTAAGGTCAAACATACTGAATAATTAACATGAATAGAAAACTATAAAACATTTTACTTTTTTAGAATACAATAAAGATGCCTGAGCTGTTTTTTACATAGAATATATTTAATCATAATATGAAACTACTTTCCAAACAAGTTTGACTAGAAGAATGATCTTCACTGGCTAAGTTAAAACATAACAGTTCACTCTTATTCAGAGGCAACATGTTATTTTTGCAGTGTTTAATATTTTTATTAAGAGAGGTAAACAAAAGCTTTCAACTTAACCTGTTAAGTCAATTGCTGAAAACACATGAATGGACACAGCTGCGATGTGGAGGGGAAGGGAGAGGGAAGCTTCCCAGCTACAGTCATATCACAAAACTAAGAAAGAATATATGTGCTGTGTACTGGCTGTACCTAAGATATTTGCAAATTTTTAAAGACTTTTTTTTTTATTTTTACTTCTTAAATTCTGAAGTTTAAGTAACAGAGTACATTAATAAAGAAATTTCTCAAGGAAATCAGAAAAATAAAAATGTACACAGATATCAGGTCTGTAAACCATACAATTTTTAACATACACACTCTTATTCAGCATATTGAAAATGCCCATGACTAGCACAGTAGAATGCATTACATTAAAGGTTATAGCAAAAGATGCTAAGACATTTCTTAAGCACTGACCAGATATGTGCTAATCTTTAAGCTGACTCAGCTGAGTAACAGACATCGATTTTTTGTCTGTGGAGGATAATTGAACATAATGATGTCAAGATCTGAAAAGTGCTCTAATACAAATATAACTTTAGAAGCAGAGTTACACAATTAATATAAAAATGAAAAAGGCAAAAAATGCATTTACTTAAATTTGTACTCAGTCTGGACTTTTTGATTTTGTTATTTTGCTCATTTAGGAGGGAGAAGAAGAGTTATGGGGTTTTGCATGCTTACTCCTTTTCACAGTTTTCACTAAGCTTCTGTTTGTGATTGTTTAATAAAGGATCATGTCATAGACAGAAATTTGGTCTTACCCAGTACTGCCTGCTAATGCATAAAAATACAATAGACTCAACCAATTAAGGAATATAACCATGATGTTATGCTCCTCAAGCTCATGTGTATTTTCTAGATGAAAAGCGGATTCTGTCACCCCAACCACTACACAAAACTCAGTCAAAGATATTCTCCACTATTAAAAGTTACTTTGTTGCAGCAATTATTCCTAACAGTGTACCTCTTTTCACTCTATTACTAACCTACTGGTGGTACTATTTATTTCTGTAAAGAAAATTCAAGTATGTTGAAACTGAGAAATGCCTGCTGTGGGCTTTTGGAAATGATATACTCTAAAAAAGTAATTAAAAATATAGGAAAGCTTGTTTGTCTGAAAAATAATTGATAATATATTGTGGTGGAGATTGACTGACATTTGCCATCCACAAAACTAATCAGCACTGTATAGGACTCCAAACAGATTCATTCATACAATATTATGGGGAAACTCTTCGACAGCTTACAAACCAAACAGATTTAACATATGAAAATATTCACATAAAACATGAAACATATTTATTGCCTGCCCTCCAAAAGTGCACACTTGAATAATGCTTGAATTATAATGCACAGGAACAAAATAGAAAAAGAAAACTTACTATATATGAAATAGATGTAAGAAAGAAAAAAGCTTAGAGCAAAATAGGAAACTCAAAGCTTTCATTGAATGACATATTACTTGTTTTCTTTCCAAGCATTACACTGTACATGTTGATTTTGCTGTGTGTACATCAAATTGTGTGAATCCTAAAAGATTATAATTCCATTAATTTCTTTCAGCACAGGTTTTATCAAATCTACAAGCAGAAACAAAGCTTTATATCAATAAATAGTGCAATCACATCTATAAGGTAGTTGTAAAAAACTGCACTGATCTAAGGTTTACTAATAACTGTAGCTGTATGCAAAAAGGAATTTATCTGAGCAACTGAAATATGTTTCTGAAAGTATTTTTCTACTAGTCTCAAGAGGAAAGAAGAATCTTCTTCCAAACAATCATAATGAACAGTTTAAAGCTTAACCACTCAGTTGATCAATACAAATTTGGGTTGTAAACCCTACATTTTCAGCTGCTTGCAGGGGCTGATATACTTCCTGACATCTCCAAGTATTCTTAATAACTTGAAATTACATAAAATGCTAGAATTATATCACTGACTCACCAGATTTCTTTTATGACACTTTTATGAACTAAAGGATAGGTTAGTGAGATAATTGGTTTATATACCCATGTAAAGGCAGGAATAAAAAATGAGTTCTAAACAGGCTATAAAATAGATGCTGTTATACTGGTTATCAAGACGTCTAGAAGTGAAAAGATTAAATATTTACATCAGACTGACAGGTTCATGGAGTTGAATGGGAGAAAAATCTCAAGGATAATAAAATTCTAAAAGATTCACATCTAAAATTTGAAGCAGACTGCCATGTTTCTTTGCCGATGTGGTAGACCTGATAGGACCACAAGCAAGGAAGGGATGTGGGGGTCCTGGTTGGCAGCAAGTTGAATATGAGTCAGCAGTGCCCTGGCAACCAGGAAGGCCAACCGTGTCCTGAGGGTCAACAGGCAAAGCATCACCACCCAGTCGAGGGAGGGGATTGTCCTGCTCTGCTCTGCACTGGGGCAGTTTCACCTTGAATATTGTGTGCAATTTTGGGCACCACAATATCAGAAAGATATTCAGCTATTAGGGAGTGTCCAAAGGAGGGCAACGAAGATGATTCCCTTGAGGGGAAGCCATACAAGGAGCAGCTGAGGGCTCAGTTCATTCTGAAGAAGGGGATACTGACGGGACACCTCATTGCAGTTACAACTTCCTGGTGAGGGGAAGAGGAGGGGCAGGGACTGATCTCTTCTCTGTGGTGACCAGTGACAGGACCTGTGAGAATGGCCTGAAGTTGTGACAGGGAGGTTTAGGGTTGGATATTAGAAGAAGGGACTTCCCCCAGAGGGTGATTGGGCACTGGAAGAAGCTCCCCAGGGACTGGTCACAGCACCAAGACTGCCAGAGTTCAAGAACCATTTGATCATACTCTCAGGCACATGGTGTGACTCTGAGGCATGGTCCTATGCAGGGCTAGGAGTTGAACTTCATGATCCTTGTGGATCCCTTCCAATGCAGCATATTCTGTGATTCTGTGAAGTAGCCTATTGATCAGCTGGTTGCATAACCCACCTTGCACTTTAACATCTATATAGCACCTATTTTTAGATTTGGCACACCGATAATGTGGGAGAAATAAGTCAAACTCAGGTACATTACTCACCTCATCAGTGCTCTTTTTTGGCTGCATCTGCAACCTAACATCATTGTTTGATATTGTTATGAAGCTTAATTTCACAGTATCATGTTACATTATCCTAACCTGGGTATGCCTGGTAATGACTATGTCTAACTCAGCCATTTAACAGGTAAATGCATGCTTGAATCAATATTAAGAAATTATATAAATTAAATATAATGACCAAAATATTGCATCAGAGCAGATTTTCTGGGCAAGTTTGGACGTGAATGGTCTTCACCTGTGGTCAAAAGAAAATCAAAAGAAGAAAACTAGCCCAAGAAGAAAACTAACTTAAAAAAAATAAAATTGCATCAATAAAAATTTACTTTAATTACAAATTCTTCACCTACTGTATTTAAAAAAGTCCCTGCTTTAGCCCATGATCAGCAATGAATTGCAAAAGAAAGATTGCTTG
Source organism: Campylorhamphus procurvoides (assembly GCA_013396655.1). Taxonomy (NCBI): domain Eukaryota; kingdom Metazoa; phylum Chordata; class Aves; order Passeriformes; family Dendrocolaptidae; genus Campylorhamphus; species Campylorhamphus procurvoides. The sequence goes on from WBMV01007229.1 coordinate 323,484, forward strand.
TAAAATTATAGTCTTAGAGTGTCATTGGTAGAAAAATACTTTGTTGGTGTTACAAGACCAGCCTGTGACCTTAAAGTGGTGGTATGCTGCTATTAATATTGTTTTCATCACTTTATGCATGTAACATCTATTAAATGTATGTGTTCTGTTGTTCTTTGAATATATAGAGTACTATAAAAAAACCCAAAACCCAAAAACAAAGAAAGAGCTTTGAGAGTGATTGCATGGCAGGACTGCACTTTAGGTTAGAGCTTCAAAAAAATTATTTCAGTAAATAGTTTATTCATTCCAAACACGTACTTTTGGTGAACCTAAACCAATTTAATCAGAGTGCTCAGAAGATAATGTATATTTAAAATTTATTGGGACTGCAGCAACTTCAACAAGGGAGACTGGCAACAACCTTCAACAAGACCAGAACACCATTCAGGAAGTTCTCAGTATTGAGATGACATACAATGATATCAGATATGTTCCTTGTGTGGAAAACTACACTGTGGTTTTTCATAACGTTACTAAAGTCTCAGGTAAAAGGAAAAATTATATTAGAAATGTAACAAACTTACAGCCTGGTTTCTTAATTTATTTTCTAAACAGCTCTGTTGTTGAAATTCTGAAAGTTGTGTAAACAACTGCCTAAAAATTGTGGTTTTTCACTCTAAATATGTTTTCCTCTCATTTTTCTTAGTTGAAAATTTTATTTTTGAATTAACACTTCATACAAAAATGTTAGAGGTTTCTGTCATGAAATCTCAGTCGTGAAATACATAATGTAATTCTGTTTTCTTTGTGTAGAGTGACCTGGTCTTCTTGGCTTCAGTAAGGAAAATTGTTGTAGAATATAATGGGAAGGAGATTTCAGTATAGATACTTGGATACATTTAGGTGTGGTATTACAATATACCTTGTTCTTCAAGGATAGAACAATTTCAATTTCTGGCCTCTTCACGGAAAAGATGTTTTCAGAAGATTCTTTCAGAAATGTATTAAACCATTCTGTTAAGATATCTAGGATCTACAACAGACAATGAAGGACTTTCAAGTACAGTCTATAAAAGGGTTTTTTTAAAAAAAAATAAAAGGAAACTGTAGGTGCAGATTATTCTTCACGCTTTTTTTTTTCTTATGGGCTAATAACTTTCTGTTATAGCAATAATAATATGATTCTAATATGGTTTAGAAAGTTTATCATCAAAGTTAAGGTTTCTTGTAGTGTCGCATTTTACTTATTAATAATGCACTTACATATAAGCAATGCTTACATTATTTTTGTCTTTATAATACATGAAAACTGATGCTGAATGACAGAAAAATACCAAGGCAACTATTGTATTTTCTAACATATTTCTTGAGTTAATAAACTAATAACAACACTAGTTTTACATGTGTTTCCATAGCTCACCTTCAATTGCATTCCATGATAGAGGTACAGTGTTAATTCCACTGCGTTCCAAACTGTTTCTAGTAACTATTTCTAGAAGACCTATGTATGAAATCTTTCTTGTGGATCCAGCTTTTGGACAACTGCATTGGACAGTCCAAGAAACCTAATTAATTAAGCAGCCTAGAGAATTTTCTTAAGGTAAATTTCAACTATATTCAAAATCAAGAAATTTGAGTAGGGAGGTAGCCCCTACATATTTCTGACATTAACACATTTCTAAAGGTGAAGAGGCATAAGACTATGGGAAGAATTGCCCCTCCCTTAATCCCTTAAGCAAACCACCAACAGTACTAAATTTACACAAAATCTGTGATATGTATCAGTTCATTTACAGGCATCATTTCATGCCATTTTTAGATGGACATATTAATAATGTAGGGGAGGTGAATTGCATAATTACAATACTTCTCTAATAATTAAAGTGCAAGGGAGTTCCGCTAAAGTAACAATTTTCAATAAACTATGACACCATTTAAATGGCAATATGGAAAAAATATCTTACTGTAGTAGATACAAAGCCAAGATTCAGTTGGTCAGTTGGAAAATATTGTTGAAGAGGTTGAGGATTCATGTTCTAATGCTGAGCAAACTCAAGACTTTATGGTAAAAAAAAATTAAATGAGAATGTTTGCTTTGTCTCTATAGGACATGTATAAGCGATCAAAGCCTGCAGTTTATCTGGCTGCAAGCACAAAGACAGTGTCCTCAAGGTTATATGTCACAAACTATTAACTTGCTCACAATTAAAATGAGGTTCTATTTTTAGACAGGTTCTTTGACTGCTAAACAAAGAGGAAGCAGAATTATTGAGGCATCTTGTGACAGAATAGAGGTTTAAACTTAACATTTGTCCTAAAGCAGGAGATATATTGAGAGCGCAGATTGATAAAAAGTTGTGTCAACAGTAAGAGTTACAATTACAGTTCTGAAATTAACTTAAAAAACTAAAAAAACCCACAGAATAACTCACAAGTGGTCATAAAACAAGACTGAAAGCCAGAATCCAACTGTTAAATGATAACAATATACTTCATAAAAGAGATGCCACTACTAGAGCAAAATTAACAGTGTATATATAGTTCAGGAGTTCACAGAAAATTCTCAGAAGTAGGATGTTGAACTCCATAAATAAAATATCTTTGCTAGACAAATACAGAAATGAAAACAGATGAATTCACATTAGAACTACAGGAAAGAAATTACAGCAGAAAAATTTCAGCTGATATATAGATTTAAATTTTTGAACTTTTTCATAAAAGTACAATGTTCATAGTTTTGATTTGAGGAAATAGTGTAAATACATAACTCCTGTCAGTACTCTCTTTCCACTATATAGCTACTGTTTCCACTTTGTGTAGTTCACAAATGGATTCTATAAAGGCAATATAATGTCTTAATAAACATGGACCCTAGAAATGACACAAGGACAAAAGATGAAGCCATGAAAAAAGAGGTGAGAAGGGGTAGGATTAATTTAGATAACGAGAATGTCATTGTCCTCAGGCAATACAACATACCTGTGCTATGTAAGTATAAAGGCTGAATGTGTGACACAATGTCTTAAGATTCTTTAATGTCTTAGCCATAGAAATGCTACAGGCCTGTATTTGCTTTTTCACTCAGCTCTTTAACATCCCGCTTAAGTAATTGAGATAGCTTTTCAAGTGCCTGTGTGATCTTCCTTGTTCTCATATTGTTATTCTCATGGCCATGAACCTGCAAATCTCAGTAGTGCTGCTATGGAGGATTCTCACTGGAAGCAATTGCCACTTGATTTAATTAGCGTGCTCCAATCAGTACTGTGAGTGGGAATAACCAATCGTTGAGCTTGAGTGCCAAAGAAAAACTGTGGTGAAAATATAATACTGATCACTGCCATTATCATTGCCTGCTTCAATGGAGAAACCACTAGTAGAAAAATATATTGGTGTGGAAAACCAAAGATATGTTTCCTGGCTGACCACTGGGGAACATTTTCCTTTTTTGTTTCCTTCAATGTTCATGATATGCCATCATCCATAGACACCACTTATAAAAACCTGCTCATGCCAGCCTGTCTTAATGTACTTAGTGCAATAAATGTGTAGCTTGCTAAACTTGAAGTTAACATCCACATAACTTTTGACTCTTTATTTTGCCCGGTTTGGTGTTGAAACACTAAGGTATCTACAGGTGAAATGAAACACTTAGACATGATGCTTCATTTTATCCAAGATGTTTAAGGAGAACTCCAACTCTCCTAGTGGAGTTACTCTCAGTTACTGAACAGTGAACAGTCTCTCAATGTTTTGTAACATCTTTTGTCCAAAAGTAATTTTGAAAAAAATTAATTTCATATAATTTTCATCATATGTGCCCATAAGGAACTATTTGAAATAGTACTAAGTGTTTTCCCTTATCCTTAAGGTGAACTAATTAACATGGAAATTAACCAAAAATGATACCATATGTTAAAAAGCAAGAGCTCTTTCTAGCTGCAGGTCTATGCAACCTATTAAAATGGAAATTATCAATGAATGCATACATACTAACAGATATCAGGTATTTTTTGATGGAATGAATCAACTTTTGAAAGTATTAAACTGAAGTATATAGTCAAAAAAAATTAAAGATGTTTATGTTGCAAAGCTTCTCATTTCTTTTAGACGTAAGCAACACAGATGAGGTTAGGGTAATTTAGATCATTTTTTTGAGTTAAATTTCCTCAGTCATACACAATATATCTGTTCTGTTGCTTTTGTTACATAATAGTTTTGGCTTAGGTCTGTGATGATTCTCAGTGACGCGTGAAAGCAACTTTTGTAACTACCCCAGTAAAGTCTCGAGAGTATTAACCATAATTTTCAAATAGTATCCAATATGAGAAATTATACAGGTTAGCAGAATGTAAAATTTAAGATCTTTCAACTAGAATAAAAATTTGTAGATTCTATTGACCTCTCAGCAAAAAGAATTAGAACAATAACTTTTATTTTTACCTGCAAACATTTTTAGTTATTTTGTGGGTATCTGCAAATCCATATCTTCATTAACCACTAATTAACAATAGAGACGGTATCAAAACTCTAAATTTGTGAAAGGACTAAATGTCTTTTTGAAATAAATTTGTCGGGATGTAATGAAGTTGCAACATTACTTTAAAATAGTTAATTTAGCTCATACCTTGATAAACAGCTTTGAATCCTGGTGAGCCAATGCTGTCATCAGATTGTAGATGAAGCCACATCTGGTTGCTCATGCTCACTATAAGATCGGGAACACTAGATCCAGTGAGGCTGTATGGTGGATAAATGGTAAAGTCATTTGCAGAGGCATAAATTACTATTACTATTGCTACTACTGCTACTACAATCACCAAACACATAATATTTAGACATATTTACAATAAACTTTCCTACTGTTCTCATTTTGATAAAATTAATTATTCCATATTAATTAGAATTATGTGAAGTAATAGAAAAATACATTTTTAAAGACTGCATTCAACAATGATTAAACACTTCTAATAAATCTGTTCCTATCTAAAGATTTCATTAAGTAACTAAGCTATTAGAGATGTGAGTGACTGCATGAATTAATTAGTTTTCACCTGTTTAGATTAGTATTGCTTTTTAGTCATGCTTTCTGAAAGTGAAGGAAATTGCTTTACATGCCTTACAGCTTATGTGTCCAGAATTTACTAGGACCACATCTACTCCAATCAAATAATTCACAATAATCTCTTAAATCTCAGGGGGAACTGCTAATTCTCATACAGTAATGTGTGACAACTATGTATAAATAAGTGCATTTCAATGCAATACATGTGAGGCAAGCTGGTGAATCCCACTATAAAACCTTGGCGCTTCTCAGTAATATCTTTTGTAATTCTGGTATCAAAAAATTGCATGCCAAAGAAAAACTTACTAAGAAAAAGATTGCTTCTTAATAGTGAAAATAATCATAGTGGGAAAAGTCACACATAACATGTGCTGCAAAATCTCGCTATCTAAACTGCTATCAGATACAAAGCAAAAACTCGTCGGTCTCTCTTTCAAGCCTCAGCTTTGACTATGCTAAACAAATATGTGTGAGATAAGTAAAACACTGTGACAAACTGAGACAAGATGTCCCAGGAGCAGAATTTCTCAAGGAAGAAGTTATAAAGAAAACTGAAAACAGCATTTGGATTATTCCACAAACATATTGTTTAAATATGACCAACTAGATGTTAGGACTGCTACAACTTAAATACAAAGACATAATAAAAGGAGAGGCTGAGCAAAAATATGTTAAGAACTGAGAAATCATGAGGCAAGTTATAGGAATTCCCCATCTTGCTCTAAAATGCTTTCCCTTATCCTTAAGGTGAACTAACAAGGTTCATAACCTTGTTCCATCAAGGTTATGAACAAGATGCTGTATATACCATACCTAAAATAATTTTGTTTCTTACTCTTATATATTGAAAAAAAAAATTAAAAAACACAATCTCCATGTGAGTGGAACAGACTAGGGTCTTACTGCTGCTGGAACTGCTGCTTCAATGTCTGAGTGTGTTCTGATGTGGCACAAGGTTTCTGGTTATGACCTGGTAGTTACCTCACCAAACAGTGAGTAAAATAAACAAAAGTATTTTAGAGGATGCCTGCAGAAATATATATATATGTAAAAAGAAAATGTAAAGATTACATATACATTTGGGGGATTCTTCTGAAACCATCAATAGCCATTAATTTATGACCAGTACAAAATCTGAACTAAAATGTCATACTATACCAAAAGGTCATAACTATTAAATCATCTCCATATTCAGCACTTCGCTATATACAAAAGTTTAAGGATTTTACCAATGAAGAATAATTCACTGATGTCTCTTGATAGTAGGGGAGATCTACTGAAAGACAACTGGAAACCTGTGGTTTTTCCTGCAAGAATTCCTTCAATGGCTATTTAGATGTGTAAACCTCCTCTCTTAGCAACTAATAACTGTTTAAATGGCTTTGTTTATACTCAGTAATCTGATTAATGCGTGAGACCTACATTGATAAATTCTCAGAAAAGCAAAAGATGAACTCTAAAATTATAAGTCTTTATGCATAGGATGGAATGAAAAATGAAAAATAAAAAAAGGCAAATTACACCAGAATAAGGTGTAAACACATCATACATCCAGAGTTTTTAAATTATAAAAATAATCCAACAGGTGTATTTGTTTGAGGCTTTTTAAAACTTTTTTTCCTAGCGAAGCAGTGAAATAATACATTCACTCTACCCATCCCTCTGACCCTTAGTTGTCTCTCTAATAAAACTTGAGTTGAATAATTCATATTAACTTTGTCAGAAGAATGAGATAATAAAGATACACGAATTCCCACAGACTTAATGAAAATTACCATCTTGATAACAGACTCAGGGTAAGGAGTCATCCTTCAGCTTAAAGTCATCTCCTTTCAAAATGCCAGTGGTATTGTTTCCTCAGATTCAATTACAGGGGGTATAAGACGAGAACCAAGACTGTTAGGGGGCAGAGGGAAGGGAGAGGAAGAAAACAAGACCCAACAAAAGTAAAATAAAAAGAAGCCAAGAGGCAGAAATCAATAACTGGCAGAATTGTTTTTTGTAGTGCTGCTAGTTTTGTGTCTGGTGGGGGATTTCTGTGTAGTTTTGTTGGTTTGCTTGTTTTGGCTTTGTTTGGGGGTTTCTTGCTTGTTTGGTGTTTTATTGTTTGTGGGGTTTTTGTTTGTTTGTTTGTTTATTAAGGGTCCCCTGAGAATATCCCTATATAGAACTACATCCTTCAAGTAGGAGAATAGCAGATAGGGTAGAGCAAATGTTTAGGGAATATAGGTCTGTCTGCTAACACATGCTGACTGAGTTTGTCCTAGTCTGTAATCATCTTGAGATCAGATTGCTTTCAAGTTCAAGAACAGAGACTTGCAGACCAGCTATTCAGACAGATTGCCTGGTTCTAATCTCATTTCATTTTCAGATGAACAATCATAGGTTATCTCTACACAAAGGAAGTTAAAATGCTGAGGGAATTGATGCAACTGAAAAAGTAATGAAAGTCAAGCTTGAGCCAAGCTTCTCAGTCCTCTGAACAGACTCGCTGGTCAGAAAAGGCAACTCTAAGAGAAAGAAACTTGCATCCGTTTTTTTCTCTACTTAGTTATCCATAAGAAATCAGACCCAAGATTAAGAATCATCTTCAGGACCAGATATACTGTTTTTTTAAAGTTTGTGAAAGTGTAGGTTGTTTTCCAAGCCACTGGTGAGTTTTCAAATTCTGTGTGAATAGAAGAAAGTGATGAGGGTTTACTGAAATTACTGAAATGCATTTCACTACCAAGGTGTTGTGGTTTTTTGTTTGTTTGTTTGGGTTGTTTTTTTTTTTGTGCACTGAAATAGCTGGCATAAGCAGATGGGTTTGAACAACTAATGTAACAATTTCTTCTTTGTATTGGAGAATAAAACCCTGTAAGTTTTTTACACAGAAAAAGTCAAAAGATTAATGTTTTAAGGCAATAATTTTTAAAAAAAAATAAGTTTTAATGTAACTGCTGCAAGAAAAATATAAATCATAGCATTTGAAGGCAAAGCAGATTTTCTAAAACAGGCTGTTGGTTTAATGTACAAGAATTTAAAAACACAAAACAGGGTAATGCAGGAAACATTCTGACTGATAAACTTCACCTCACACATGATGATCTCTAATGAATTATTCTGTATACTCTCTAGCTTCTAGAAAAAAAACTGTCAAATATGAGAAATAACTTTCAAAACTTTATACCATATTTGGATTAATATTAAGTTGTATTACTGTATTTCCAGAGCTAACCATCTCAGCATAGTAATCCATGAAGTAAGACTGCTAAGTTTTAAACAGTTAAAGATTACATATTAAGCAATTGTTAAAAATTATAAAATTGATGGGCATATTCCCCTCTAATTAGATCATTAGATTTGCTAAAAAGTTGACTATAAATACCAAAATTAAGCTGCTTTAATAAACTAAAACCTGACAGACCCTTAATCAATAGGCCAACTAGAGAGTAATAGAAATGCATTAAATGGATTTGAAATAATTTGCTTTTCACCAAAGTATTTTTTTTTACCACCTCCATGCCATTTTATATGAACATAAGCACTTTTTCTACTGATTTTCCCAATTTCTTCCAAAAATTAAATTTGAGATGGAGCATCTACACTTTATTTTTTTTCTCCTTTTGAAACATCAATATTCCTTCCTATTCCCCTCTGGCTGTAGTGCTACAGCTTTGAGGTTACATAAATAATTGCTAATGGATGAGAGTTCAAATTATTTAGAATTAGTTTGAATTTAGAAAGTTATTTTAGCAAATTTTTATTCAAACTAAATTTTAAAAGCTATGAAGTTTTAGAATCAAATGCACAAGATTCTACAGTGATATTTTGCAGAATTTCTGCATAAATGCTGACATTTAGTCTGCCAACAGAAGCTTGAACAGCATAGTAAAAGCTATATTATTTTTTAAGATATCCTGAGAAGTTTAGAAATTAAATCTAGACAAAAAGGTCTTTGCTGTAAGTTCCTGCATTCCTCTGGGAAAAATAAGAAACTGCAAGGTGCTGTTCAAACCTCATTAAATATAACAGATGTTATTAAAACCAAATAATGAAAAATGTTGATAAGAAAATCACCCTGACATTTAGTTATAATCCTGCGCATGATAATGTAGTCTACAGGTGGACCCAGTGTTTTATGAGGAACATAACTTTACTTTCACAGAAGATGTTTCTCAAAAGCAAGTGCATTGGAGCATATCCATGATGCTGTTTAAATATAATGTTTTTCATAATGCATGATACATTCTAATGTTTAATAATTACAAGAACAATGTCTCAACAGAAATTCAGATTCATTACTAATTATTGTGAGACTCTAGTTTCATCTTTGGGCCCTCCTGTACTTCCTCTGTATTTTAGTTATTAAACCCTTACTTTCTCATACAATTCTCAGAGTAATGCTAATTATACAACCCAAAAGGCAGATAAATTTAATTGCATAGACCTCACTTTCATTGAACATACAATTTAAAGTAGTCAGCCCAACAGTGTACTGTAATTCTAAGTGATAGGCTGTGGAGTAATAGGGACAAAACAACTGCTGTTTTAGTAAAAAGAACTACTGAAGAAATGTCATGAAGTACTGCATGTCTCTGGTGAGAACACCGTATGGTTCCAGATAGATTAAGAACTGGACACATGATAGATTCAGAAGTGGATGTCTGCTACAGCATCTTTAAAATTCAATTAAAGTGAAAAAAATGTTATGGGAGGTGATAATATTATAGAATGCTGTCTTCTTAAGATAACAAAAATAGCAATTAATATGAGCAAAAAATATTTTATATTTTTTTATTTTATTTTTTGGGCAGTCATGAAAAATAAATGTGGAATAGGTAGCACAGGCTAAATGCTTTCAGATGGAAAGGTGAAAAAAAGAAAAAGAAATTTGATCATTATTTGATAAGTAATTTAAAACACACAAACTTTGACATACAAAGCACACCCTGTGTGACAATCACTGAACAATTTGAGATAGCAAATTTAATACATAAAAACTTGACTCTGAAGGAATTGCAGGATCCAACAGAGCAAATATTTATCCCAATTCAAAAGGAAAAACTGCAACCCCTTTTGTCATAGTTACAAGTAGTTAAATTAACATCACCAGAGAGACCATTGCATTATATAATTGGTCTGCAAAATAAAAGAAAAAATAAAGATGGGTGTGGAAATTCATTCCCAGCTTGTGGTTTTCTTGTGAACTTAAAGTGTAAGTTCTTACAACAGGTGTGGGTGTTTTTTGGGTTTTTTTTAGGGGGAGTTGTTTGTCTGTTTTTCTTTTTTTCTTTTTTCTTTTTCAGGTACTCAGAAGGTGGAATTCAATTTACTCACTAGCAGCACCTTGGTATTGCAACAAGAAATATAAGCATTGCTCAAATATTTCAATAACTTTTCAGTCTTACCTTTTAAGACAATTTAAACTAGGTGGTTTTTTATGTACTTTGATATCACAGTTCAGAAATTATCCATTAATAAATTTATAAATTCTTAAACACATATAATGAGTGTATTGTCCTCAGACTTGTCCCTCCAAAAATATTCTAATTAGTTTAAAACAAATTGTGTAGGTGCACTTGTTTGTTATAATTAAGTAAAAGAAACATTATCATTATTTATATGGATTAAAACACCCTCAAAATATAAAATTCAAATGGATTCTTTTTATCTTTTCATCCTGACCTGGAAGAAACAACATGACAAAAAATTTCCAAGGACAATTTTTTGAAGTTCAGTACTTACACATACAACACTGTTCTGGTATCACCAACTTTCCCAGCATCTCCCACAGTAAGAGTATCATAGCCTCTTTCCAGTTCAAACTCTTCAAAAGCAAGCTTTATGACCTATTAAAATTAAATAACTTAGTTATTTCAAAACATATCCACATGTTATCTGGTCTGTTCTAGTCTTAAATTATTTGGCTACCATAAATCAATTCACGAGACAATAATTATTTCAGTTAGTGTTATTTCAATTTAGAAAGGTACCTGGAAAGAGCAGAAGTGAAGAAAATTCTGTATTTTCTAATAACTAAGGGCAAGTCATTGCCAGAATATCTTAGAGGTATCATATCCCAAAAATGCCAATCACCTCCAGCTGGTGATAGTTGTTCATTATTGAAGCAGTAAATCGTTTTTCTTTAATATAATATTTATATAAAAATCACACAGGAAAGTACCAGAAGAATATTAAAACATTCTCATCTGTTGAATTATACAACAAGATAGCAGGTATGAACTAGCAATTCATAAGAAGATGAAGGAAGCTGGTGCATAGAAGTACAAAAGAAGAAATTTCCTTGAATAAATTGCTAATATTGAACTATGAGTCCACTCAATGTCTAATCGTGTATTGCCAAGAAAATTAGAACTATAACTCTCAGAATTCTTTGAAAAAGTATTTACTGAAATTGTAATTTTATAAGGTTAAATATAGTACAAAAATGGAATTAGATTTATATAAAAGAACACTTCTAAGACAAGCACTTCTAGAGTTCAGTGTTGGTATGTAGTCACAGCTTATATGTATCTATATATGGACATTGTATATCTTTGTAATTTGATACAAAGTTTTCTGTAGACAGCTTGATATGAAAATGCAGAGAATCACAGTGATTTTCCATAAGACTATTCATTTTGTCTTTATATTAACTTTTACAGGTATCACTGGGTACACTTTCAGACAACTTCAGCCATTCTGTGAAAATGCAATTAATTTTTCTTCTATTTTGTGGATAAAAAGAACATTTAGGTCAGATTTGAGCTTTTGATGTCAGCCATAATATGCTGGGTTTTTGGTAGCAGCATGTGAAAAAATAATGGTTTCTATCCCCTTTATTTCTATGCAACCATCAAGGTAGAATTCAACTCAATCAAATTTTAGCCCTCTAAAAAAGCAGCATCTAAGCTAAGTTGCTTGTTTAACTTTCTCAGTATTAAAAAAAGAAATCTTCTTATTTCATTTCTCTGTGTTGGAATTGGAAATGCCTAGTAAAATAAACTTTGGAGAGCAAGTTGCACACCACTGGAGTAAATCACCCTTACATTCTACCATGTGGTTTCAGTTTGTAACCCAAAGAAAAGGCTGTTTTTCATTAAATACCCATTGATTTAAGAGAGCATAGTGCTTCTCGCTATAAAGTCATGTCTTGCTTTTCAGGACTTGCTTTGCCATCTCTGCTATTTGCATGATTATGTTTTTCAGGGTATGCTAAATTGACTCCAAGAATAAGACCCCTTGTAAGTTTTAAAATGGACCTAATATTTACTGAAGTGTCACTAAAAGTCAAAGAGAAAGAAGTCTAAAGAAAAGCTAAAGGGTCCTAGGATATCAGTGAAAATCATTATTAACACAAATATCTGTATAATTATTCTGACCATGGGTAGGAGGGTTTCTGATGTAATACAGCCTATTTTAGAGCAGATTTTACAGACCTCCCACGTTTTGAGAATGAGTATAATGCATTATCTAGATTCACAAAATCACAGGATTATGGAATCATTTAGGTGGAAAAGATCTCCAGGATCATCGAGTCCAACCTTTCACTGATCACCACCTTCTCAACCAGACCCTAGCACTAAGTGCCATGTCCAGTCATTTCTTTAACACCTTCAGATCTAGTGACTCTACCACCTCCCTAGGCAGCCCATTCCAATGTTTAACAATCCTTCTGATGTCCAATCTAAACCTCCCCCAGCACAGTTTAAGACTATGTCCCCTCATCCTCTTGCTTGTTGCCTAGGAGAAAGACTGACTGTCACCTGGTTACCTCAATTCAGGTAGTTGTAGAGAGCTGTATGTTAGGCCTTCTGCTCTCCACACTAAACAATCCCAGCTCCCTCAGTCACCCCTTATCAAACTTGTGCTCCAGACCCTTTACCAGCTTTGTTGCCCTTCTCTGGACACACTCCAGAACCTCAATGCCTTTCTTGTAGTGAGGGGCTAAGAACTGGACACAGTGCTTGAGGTGCACCCTCGCCAGTGCCAAGGACAGGGGAACAATCATTTCCTTAGTCCTGCTTGTCATGCTATTGCTGACACAGGCCAGGGTGCCTTTGCCCTTCTATGCCAGCTGGGCACACTGCTGGCTCATGCTCAGCCAGCTGTTGGACAGCACCCCCAGGTCCTTCTCCACTGGGCAGTTTTGCAGTCACTCTCCCCACAGCCTCCAGCGCTGCATGGGGCTGTTGTGACTGATGTGCAGGACCTGGCGCTTGGCCTTATTAAACCTCATATCATTGGCCTGTCCACATCCCTCTGCAGAACCTTCTTACCCTCCAGCAACCCAACACTCCTACTTGGGAGTCGTTTGCTGAGGTTGCAGTCCTCCACATTGAGATAATCGATAAAGGTATTAAATATGACTGCCCAACACTGATCCCTGGGGGACACCACTAGTGACTGGATGCAGCACCATTCACCACCACTCTGTGGGACTGGCCATTCAGACATTTTTTAACCCAGCAGAGAGTGTCCCTGTCCAAGCTGTGGGCTGCCAACTTTTCTAGAAGAATTCCTGTAAGAGACTGTTCTGTCTCTACCTCACTAATATGTTTTTGTATTGACCAGGGCAGTAATTAGTTGTCCTTCTAAATTTCCCTTGTGGGGAAATTTAAACACTTAGGACAGAGTTACTTTGAAGCCAAATGCAAGTTCTGAGTCCAGGAGTGTCCCCGCCACAGAGCCGAGCAACCAAACAAAATGGTGTACATGAACCTGGGCTCTCTGCCAGGCTGCCTTTGTCAACATTGGAATCATTTAGGAATCATTTAGATGTCTGCTGGCAGACATCTTGGGGAGCCCTCAGGCCGTGACTGACAGCAAAAGCCCAGGAAAATGGTTACACTTCTCCCTGCCTGGATACTGCCTTCCTGGCAAGTTGGAACCCTGGAGGGGTCTGCATGGAGCCGAGCTAACCAATGGTCACCCAGAAAAGGGTACATAAGACCATGCCTGGGGGTGCCTGAGGACTGGCTGTTCCATCTCAGGCTCACCCAGGCTCACCCTGACTGCTGGTCCTACTCCTTGTCCTGCCAACCTCTCCTTATCGCCTCTTCACCCTGCCTGCCTCTCACTGTTCTCGCCTACCTGTTTTTTCCCTGAAATTCTTCCCACTGGTGGTGGTAATTTCCTTTCCTTGCTGTAGCCTGCCCCATTCTTTATCTCTCCCTCTCCCCCTCCATTTTCTCCTTTTATTTGTTACCCCAATAAAGACAGTATCTGTTTCAGACCCAAGATAAGGAGTTGAGTGCCTGCATCTTGCCTGCTGAATAATCAATTAAAAGAACTCGGTTATGATTTCAAAGCAGATTGTAACAATGCCATGGGAGACAGTATTGAAGGATTTACTGAAGTCCAGTAAATCCAGGTAGTCCAGGTAGACATTATCTACAATATCTACAGCTTTTCCCTCATCCACTCGGTGAGTCATGTGGTCATAAAGGGAGATCAGGTTGTTTCAGGCTGGACCTGCCCCTCCTAAATTCATGCTAGCTGAGCTTGATCCCTTGGTTGTCCACTGTTTCAAAAATCACAAGGATTTCAGGCAATATGCTGAAGATAAAATAATATACATTTCCCTCTGCTCCTGATGCACCTTCTAGTGTTCCTAAATTGTATCAGTGGTTAACATGACAAATTTCATTATTAAATCAAGACTAATAAAGCCAAAGAAAAACAAAACAAAACAAAAATATATGAAAGCATAAAAGGAGAACTGTTTCTGGCAAGAAAAATAACTGTAAGAGTTTTAATGCAATTTTTATTTTATATGGAAAGGAGACTTGATAGAATATTCCATGAGAAAATATGGTAATGTATTATTTAAGTATGCTCCATTTGGTTAGACTCACAAACCCTTTTATATTACAATTAAAAAACAAATATGAATGTTTACCTCTTTAATAATAAAGTAAGTTAGGGAAAAAAAAGTAATTGGATATAAACCATAAATGAAAGATTTAAATTACTGGTTAAGCATATAGGAAATATCACAAGAAACATTTCTTTATGGAAAATATATTGTGAAGATACATTATACATACACTATTAAAGAAAATCTTGTTATCTTCACTTCCATGATGACTATTATTCTATGTTACCACATAAAAGGCTTTGGAAAGACCTTCAAATCGTAGAGAGTTAAAGTATAACTTAAATTCCTTGAATCTGACTCATAAAACTTACATTTTGCCTTGTAAACAGCACCTGGTCTAATCATTGATCCTTCCACAGTCAGTGGACAGAAAAGGGCACTTTTTTGTCATAAAATCTCCTGAGTTGGAAAGAACCCACAAGACCCAGGCCCTGCACAGTACTATCCCCAAGAGTCACACCATGTGCCTGAGAGCACTGTCCAAATGCTTCTTGAACTCTGTCAGGCTGGGTGTGTGACCACTTGTTTCAAAGCCTCTTCCAGTGCCCAACCATCCTCTGAGGGAAGACAATTCTTCTAATATCCAACCCTAACCCTCCCTTGCACAACTTCAGACAATTCCCTGGCTTCCTGTCATTGGTCACCACAGAGAAGACATCAGTGCCTGCCCCTCCTCTGCCCCTCACAAGGAAGTTGTAACTGCAATGAGGTCTCCCCTCAGTCTCCTTTGCTCCAGGCTGAGCAGACCAAGTGACAGCTGCTCCTCATATGGCTTCCCCTCAAGGCCCTTCATCATCTCCATTGGTCTCACTTGGGCACTCTCTAAGACCTTAATATATTTATTAAATTGTGGTGCCTACTGCACACAATATTCAAGGTGAAGCTGCCCCAGTGCAAGAGCAGAGCAGGACAATCCCCTTCCTTGACTAGCTGATGATTCTTTGCCTGATGTCCCCCACGACACGGTTGGCCCTCCTGGCTGCCAGGGCTCTGCTGACTCATATTCTACTTACCAGTGATGAGGACCTCCAGGTCCTGGCACTGCTTTCTGCATTTCTGCAGCACTGCTTTTCAGCATTTCATTCCCCAGTCTGTATACATAACCAGGGTTGCCCCAACATAGGTGTAGAATCCAGCATTTTCTCTTGTTAATTAATATGGTAGGTGATTGCCCATCTCTCTAATTTGTCCAGGTCTCTCTACAGGGCCTCTCTGCCCTCAAGGGAGTTGACAGCTCCTCCTAATTTAGTATTGTTGGCAAACTTAGTATTCCTTGGAGTCCTGTGTCCAAGTCATTTACAAGGATGTTGAAGAGACTGGGACTAAGATGTAGCCCTGAGGTACATCTGAGTGACAGGTCAACAGTCTGATGTTACCCCATTCACTCTTACCCTCTGTGCTTGACTCATGAGCCAATTGCTCACCCACCACATGATGTGTTTATGCAGCTGTGCTGGACATTTTCTCCAGAAGGATCCTGGGAGAGACAGTATTGAAAGCTTTAGTGAAATCCAAAAAGATTATATCAGCTGGCTTCCCTTGATCAACTAGGTAGGTTACCTTATTGTAAAAGGAAATTAAGTATGTCTTAAGTCAAGCAGAACTTTCCCCTCATGAAGCTGTGCTGGCTGTGATCAATGACGGCAATGTCCTTCAGGTGGATTTTCCATAATTTCCAGAATAATCTTCCCAAAAATTTTACGAGGCACTGAAGTTAGACTGACATAAGTCATATTACCTGTCAGAAGGTGGAGCAAACTCCCATTTAGAATTAATCCTTTCAATGAATGTATGGGGAGTTTGGATGACTGTGGGAAACTAATATTTACATATATATATTTGGATAAAATTAGTTTTCTGGAGATAAATCTCTGAAGCATCAGAAGAATTTTAAAGATTTCTTAGATTAGAGAGGGTTTGTTTGTTGGTTTATTTTTGAGGAAGAATGTAAAACAGTTTTGTATAGATATTGATACATATATATACAGAATGGGAAAAACTTAAAGGACTGAACTAATATTACAATATGTCTTATCACAGTATACCACATACTTGTTTAAACAATGCTCATTTATATACTGGGGGTTAAAAATAACAGCTCTGAGGTGCTTCTCCAGATTTAATTTTGTTTTACCATTAAAAATTCCAGTTATACTAATCTGATCATCACCATTACATATGCTTAAAATTAACTGATCAAAATGAAGGATAGAATTAATTTTCATTTAGAAAAACTGGAAACACAAAAACTGCTTCCAAACCTATTATATTTATTTCTGGATGATCAATTACATTCTTCTTGCAGAAGGGTGATCCTATTTGCTTTTTGAAATGTATGAGATGAAATTACCTTATAAGCAATTCAGAATGATTACTTGTTTTTAGACAAATAGACTGTGAAAACAAAAACAACCAAAAAAGCTTAAAAGTACGCGACACCTAAGAAGGTACCTATATGAAAGCTCTGCAAGTGAATTTCCTGTCATAATTACTTTTTCATTTGAAACATTCTCCTTTATCCTAGACACTCCCACACTTTCTATTTCTGCCGGCATAAGTGTTATTGCAAGTAATGGAGAAAGGCAGCACCAGAGCTGTAAGAAATGCCTGGGCGGACATTGTGCCTGAAAGAAGCAGTAGGGCACATGGCGATATGACATCAAAACTTGGAGGTATGCATGTTCTTTTCACTACCAATAAGTCTTATTTTATTATTACTTAAATATCTTAGAAATGTATGCATTCAGTATAGTAAATAGACTGTAAAATGTAAGAGTAGTGAATTCTAAGATGCAAGAAGAAATACAAACTACCTGTGTTACTTATATTTACAAAGATATCAATCAAACAACTTCAAAAAAACATACATGTACTAGTAGAAATGCATCCTATTCCCCAACACACACACATATTAAAAAACAAACAAACAAACACACAAACAAACAAAAAACAAGACCAGGGCCTGCTTGAAGCAACATCTCTTAAAGATGAGAAAATGCAGTGAGACATTTTTTTGCTTAGTGGAACTACAGTCAAATATATGAAAATCATGGAAATGGAACTGAGAATCCTTGATTAGGAGTTTTAAAATCATAAATAGAAAATGTGTTCATTATAAAGGCTTTTGATAAAAGCTCTTTGCAACTGTTACAGGTTACTCCATTTCATTCTAGCTTCAAATATAATAGTATTTTCCTACTTTGCATTTCTCCCTGCTGCTACACAAAATTTGAAAGTAACATGATAATTTCAAATTCTTTTGACTCTATCACTTCTTTACGGACACCTCATGCTTAAAGGGATTTGAAAGTGAAAGAAGACACTGCTATAGGTACAAACATGGAAGTATCATTATAATCTCTCAGATTCCTAAATATTTTTTTAAAAAAATTCTAGAAGAATGGAGCCTTGATGCTTAAACCAGAGCATTAAACCAAATCTTGGAGGATCTATTTTACTTAAAAACTGCATAATATAGAAGCAAAACCAAAAGATGTTACCAGTCTTAGAGAATACATACACAAATTCAATGTTCCTTAAAACCCCTCAAACTGTGCTCTTTCCCTAGTGCACCGCTCCTACAGGGATTTGTCTTCAAGTCTTAAGAGCCACTGTAAACAGGCACAAAATCCAGAGGAGGAGGAAACTAGAAAACTGACTACAAATAATAAAAAAACTAGGTAACTCTTATGCACAAATTCTGTGGATGATTAATTGTGACACAGCAAAACTTTTTTTCATATTCCTTTATAAAACAAGTTAAGATGAAAATGAATAAATCATAACTCCCAGGCTGCAATAAGGTACAACCAGGCAAAATAAAGTTTATGCCAAATAGAAGGGCCTGTCCTGTAAAATTTTAATTCCTCCAGTTTCTGTTGAGTGACAGCAAATTTATTGAAAACACTTCAATTATTCTGTCCCTTTTTTAAAAAAAATGTTGAAGGTGTTTGGTACTATTGTTATCCAACAGCAGTTACTTGAAAAGCAATTATAAAAAGAAATTTCCTTATTTTTCAATAATGGCATTATAATTTATATTTCTCAGTCTCAGGAATTTATTTTTCTTCTCCCATTAATGGCTTGAAAATGAGCCTAATAACCATACCTGGTAGAAATTAAATAAAGAGAAGAAGCAAATAACAATAATAATTATATAATAATAATTATAATATATTTTATATATATTATATAAAAATAATATATATAATATAATTATGATCATATAATAGTAATTATGTAAAACAAAAAGTGTTGATGCTATATTAAAAAAAAGAGAAAAAACAATAGTATAATCATAATTTTAAAAATACAATGTTTCTTTTATAATGACTGTCACCAGGTGACTGCCCTATGCCTGCAACATTTCTCAAGCAAGTAAACAGATTGTCTTTTTCCCCATTGCTTTTCATTCTTCAGATTTCCTATAACAGCTTTTCTGTATTCTCTGCTTTGAGTGTACCTCCAATATCCAACATAACCCTTTCTCATCGAGCTAATTAAGATCAAATAAATTTGATACCTTTAAAAGAAAAGAATAGAAATAATCTTAAGAAATATCAATTAATTTTGTTAATGAAATAAAGGTTAAGAAGTGATTGACACTGAATTTAGAATAGTCCAATAATGAAGAACTTCCTGATAATGCATATAAATAGTAAGAATGGACATAGAGTAGTTGGAAGCTAAAATCAGAAAAAAATATAGAATTAAGTGCAAAAATTAAAATTAAAATTAAAGTCTTGATAGTATGAACTACCATTTCTAGTGGTAGCTGATGATTACATAAAATAGCTCTATAACTAATCATGTATTTAAATAAATTAAATACAACCACAGTAAGGCAGTGAACACATTATTAAACACAGTTTTGTTTCTTGTGTAGAGGGAGACAGGCAAAAAAAAAAACCCTTTAGAATGATTTCAGAGTTAGCAGAACTGCCACAATCTGTTGCTCAGTCAGAGAAGCAGCTTGTTGCCAAGCTAGATTTTAATTTTCAGCTATAGTGCCTAGGCATAGTGTCAAATTTCACTTTACCATTGTAAAAAATTAAGACATTTTCCTTCTTCATTTTTTTATGTATAAAAATATGTCATTTATAAGTACACATGAATTGTATAAAGCATTAAAATTTAAATTTTAAGTCAAAGAGCAAAGCCCAGTAAATGTTCCATATTTTGAATTAATTATCAATCAGCTTGATTTAGGTTTGAAAGATAAAATTAAAACAATAAAAAGCAGAATCATAAAAGGACATAATTATTCATATGTTCACATGAAAAATTTGTCACTTTTGGACAATTTTAGACAACTCTCTGATATAGTAGGATGATCTAGTTCTCATTTTCTGCCAAAGGAAAATGCCAAATATATGGCTTTCATTTTTGCTCCTTCTGTTGCTCCAACTGTCATTAGGAAATAAATATGGAAGTATAAGCTTTAGAGAAACTCTATATGCCTTTTTTTTAAACTAAACAATGGAAAAGAAGTCAAAAAGACATGCTTCTCTTACTATTTTTACTTGCCATTCATGAAAAATAATTCCAACTCTGTTCATATCTTTGGAAATCTTTTTAAAAAAATTTTAAGCTGTTTTTCTTAAGGAGTGAACAGCACCCACTGATGAAAAAGACACAGCAATGATAAAAATTAAAGAAATACTTTTAGATTTGCTGGTCAAAACAACATCTGAAAATACTATCCTTAAAATTTGAAAATTAAGAGCTTCAGTTAATATTTGATAAAAATAAGTTACACATAAACTAATATATGAATTACCAGAGAAAACACTCTGATTTAAATAAAGGTTGATCACATCAAGTTTTTGGCCTCAGAAATTTAAGCAAGAGAAACATACTTAGTTTACTCTGTTTGACTCTTGTCTTACTTCCTAAAGTCTTTAAAGAACAGGTTAATTATATCAATTAATTCAAAGTGTATATGAGGCTTGATACAGAACAAGAAGTAAAGGATTACATGAAGAACTGGTTAAGTATTAAAGTTGCATATCAATTTATACAGACACAGATTATTCTCTAGACAGAACCTTAAGTAGGAATTGGCAGAATTAGACCTTAGCTTTGCCATTACTATGTAGTTCTTAAAGCAAATAATTTCTGGTCCTTGAAAATTACTTATTTAACTGCATGCCTTAAGATTTTTCTGATATTTTAATTCTTGTTACTTAAACTTCATGTAAAATATGAACAAAATGTGACAAAGATTCAAACTTCAGAAAACTCAAGAAAAAAGAAAAAAAGAAGAATCTAAAGAATTCTCTGTGTCCCTGCTGAAACATCATTGTGCAACATTCACTAAGGAATTCAAACACCTTTGTAATGACATGTGGGCCAGTGGAATATCCAGGAGATAAAAATAAATAATAAAAAAACCCAAACAAACAAACCCAGCAAACAACAACAACAACAAAAAACAAAGCAGAATTTGTGTTTGGGACCTTAAGCAAAACATTTATTTTGGGAAATCTGTATCCTTATAAGCAAACTAATTAGTTCTAAGTCCAATATTATTTTTTGCCTGAACATATTGGATAAATCCTACATTTCATGCATTCTATAGCTACAAATCTTATTTTAAAGATTGTTTTCTTTGGTACTCTCTGTCAACAATCACAGAAAGCTGCATAAGCACCTGCTTTGTTAGACAAATAGGGTACTTTAGCTCGTTGGTTTCTTGTTATTATGGCAAAACAGTTCCAAGGGCACAAACTATTTTATCGAGAATGGTGATGGATCTTGGCATCACACTGTATTGTGCGAAAAGGCAATTGAAGTGAATACTGGAAAGCCTCCAGAGGTACAAGGTGATGCCTAAATATTTATAGAAGGAAATGCCTTAGAAAAATATAATGTGTCAGTGGAATTAATTAGCTAGAAATACATGTGATCTTAAAGTTCAACTAATGTTTAATGTCTTTTAAAGAAACTGTAAAGGTCTGAGCCATACTGAGCTGAGTTTGAAACTCTGATAAAGCAGGTATGTTACTGTGCTAATGGAAGGTTGCATTTATGTAAAGGAACCTTAGAAGAAAAGTAAGCAATGTGTCAGCATACAGTGTATCTTTCTTTGGGCTAAATTCAGATGTCCACACTCAGATATTTTCTGTCATATAAGATGTCTTTGCATGCTGTCTGATTTCTGTCTCTCTGGAAGGATGTGCATTCTCCTGTGTCACGCCTGTTAGCCTTGCATGGACATCTTGAATACCTGGGCATCTCTCACAGTGAGATACTTGAGGATGGACAAATGAATTGTGTCCTTCATGTACTGAAGTGTTCGATGCAATAAGTAAAAACATGCTTCATATAGAAAACCCCTTAATTAAAATGTTAAAACATATAAACTGCTTATATATATGCATTTATAATATGAGTTTTTTATATACATAATGAGAATGAGGGGACTATGGCTGAACGCTTACTCCTGTAATAAGTGTAGTAATATTACATGAACATTGCATTGTCATGACACCAAGGATTTATATAAATCTTGAGAGTTCTTAGATAATGTTATATACTACAAAGTTTAAATATATTGAGGCAAACTTCATTCTGAATAAAAAAATGCAAATAAGTTTTCCCTGTGTCTAAATTATAAGTAACAAAAATTTATGAGTATGAAATGTTGGCATTCATATTAACAGATTAAATTAAACTAGTTTTGAAAGTTGCATTTTCCCCCAAGTTTTTCTTCCTACTATATTTTTAAAATATACAACCGCTTGCCTTGTTGGCCCAAGTGTACTTTCAAAATAAGAACAAATTTTTTTCTGAATAATCCCCTGTATTATTATAGTAATCAAAATACAAGGCTCAAATTCTATCCCTACTACAGCAAACAGAACATACAAGGATCTTCAAGTTGAGATATCCTCCTATCACTTCAATCCACTAAAAAGAAATTCTTTTAATGTTTACCTCACAAATCAGTAAGTTTTTGGAAGTTTATGCTGTACCTCACAAAATTACATTTGTTTCATTTCACAAAATTACTCTTTTTTCCAATAAATTCTAAATACAACAAAATTTAAGCAACCTCTACAATGTATACTTTTTAGCCAGAGAATAAATGAAAATTTAAACAAAATAAAACAAAAAAAAACCCCCAAACCAACCTAAACAAAAAATAAAAAAAAGGTCTTGTTATTTTTGAGCTACCCACGACCTAGGGAATAGTAACAATGTTAGCATGTGACACCAAACTTCGTAATTTACTGACCATGAATAAATAACAAGGAAAGGAGCCATTAATTTCAGCCTCTGAGAAAGACCCACATTCAAACAGTTTATGAAGAACTGGATCGCGAAAGAGGGAGCAGGGGACAAGTGTGAAGGAGAGACAGAGAGGAGCTGTTAATGAAGCAACTGCAGCCCACATTCCCCACACCCCTGCACCATCCAGTGGGGTAGGATCTAGAAGAGTTAGACTTGAGAAAAAGTTTTGTTTCTCACCATCCTACTCTATTTTTAATTGTCAATAAACTATGTTCCCCAAGCTGACTCTATTTTGCCTGATCGGTGAGCAATCTCCCTGTCCTTACCTTAACCCATGAGTTTTTTCTTGTGATTTTCTCCCACTATACTGATGAGAAGGGGGAGCAAGAGAGCAGCTTGGTGAGCACCTGGCAGGCAGCCAGGGTCAACCCTACCACAGCCTTATAGGAGAATTGCCTTAACGTCACAAATTGAAACATTAATTGCAACAAAATTACTTATGAAGATACTTGCATTTAACTATAGTAAATATTGATCTTATATTAGTAATCATGGTGAGAAAAAATCAATTCTCCCAAAAGCCATAAAAATAATGGTAATGATGACAGCACATACATTTTGAGCCTTGTACAGCAATTCTTCTCATTGTTTAAATTTCCGAAAATAAAAAGCACAACAAAAAACCTAATTGCAGATTTAATCTTTTTGGCAATAATCATCTATAATAATGCAATAAAAGTAATTTGAAGTAGCTTTAAAATCTAAAATGAAAATGAAAAAAATAACTATATAAAGAAAAATGAAAACAAAATTTGAAGTGGAATAAATGTTATTCTTTGATATCTTCTATGCTTAATAACATATTGGTGACCTTTTTTAACTTAAGACAAGAACTTGGAGCAATACATGTAATATTGACTTTGTTATCAGGCATGGCATAGGATAGGAAAGGATAGGGATAGAATAGATAAAGTTAGAACAGAACAGATCAGTAAAAAATACCTACAACAATCATCAATCCAACTGCCTGACCACTTCAGGACTGACTGGAAGTTAAAGTATGATGTTGAGGGCATTTTTCAAACCCTCTTAAAAACTGACAGTCTTGGGGCATTGACCACTCTAGGAAGCTGATTCCACTATCTGAGCAGTGTCTTGGTGAAGAAATGTTTCCTGATGTCCAGTCTAAACTTCCCCTGGCATAACTCTGAACCATTCCCACAAGTCCTATCCCTGAATCCCAGGGAGAAAAGCTGAGCATCTCCCTCTCCATTTCCTCTCCTGAGGGAAGGATGCTCTTAAATAATAAAAGAAATAATAAAAGATCTATGATGTAAACTGTCCAATTCTGCTATCCACAGAAATTAATAGAAGAGCAGTGTCTTAAAACTGTACTTATTTAAGACATAATACTCCAGGCACAATTGCCTATGCAACTTTAAGGAAAAATATGAAAGGGAAGAGGTACTGTAATAGTGTCAGGATGTTTTTAACGTTTATAGTGTTTAACGTTATATCAGGTTGCACAGGTTGTTTCATAGTGAAACAGTCTTTATGATTTTGAAAATTAGAATTGTAAAATTAATTTGGATTTTATATTACTATGTTTTCTTTCCACCTTAAATTTTAAGTAAAAGTTAAACAAAATTACTTCAATACGTGAAGCAATGAGTTTTCTCTACTACAGAAACCTTCTTTCTACAAAAATAGTGCAAGTGTTCTATAAACATAGTGATAAAGAGCAAACCAAAAGATGCTCAGAATGTTTAATTCCCATGTTATCAATTACGAATAATGTTTCACTTATCTATTTTCTGGTCACAAAATGTTTTATCTAGATAGTACAAAGAATTTCATTAATACTTATGTGAAATCACAAAATTTTATAAAACCAAATTGAGAAAAATTATGAATCTAGACATACCACAAGATACTTAAAAATCCAAACAAATACAGAAATAAGTCACAGTCATCTGAAAAAAATATGTGTCATGTAATTGTATAGCACTCAAGTTTTCTGCTGTGGTGTGTGACATTATGCAAAATTTCAATGATTATATCTACTGTTTCCAAATTGCTGAAAATAAATAAATAGACAATTTAAACCATCATGTTGGCCTGTAACAAAACTAGAAGGAAAATCTATTTGCCTGAGGTTGATTCTGTGGGTTCTGCAATTTTTTCTTTCAGAATTTAGTGAAATGATGAAAGGAAACTTGATTACAGCATTGGGCTTCCCATCATTTTCTAATGATTTCAACATCTTAATGTTTTTTTTTCTGACAGAAAAGACATTTTCTTGCTCTGCTGAGGACACACCATAATCACACCTGTTGATGCAAAGTAAAGGTCATCTACATCCTGGAAGAGACTGGTACTCAGGATGACATGAAATAGAAACATGGGTAAATGCATGACAGTCAAGCACAGATGACCAGAGGCCGGTTAAAATATGTGTAATTGCAGATGAAATGATGTAAAGTAGGCATGAATCAAACCCACTGTGGACATGTAGTTAGATTTCATGTTCAAGCCTTGAAAAATACACCCCTGCTCATTCCCACCAAGATCTAACTATGTTCCCTTGGGCAACTCCCTCAAGTGTTCACTTGAGATATGTACACTGGACATGTATTATTAAATGCACCAGATTTTCAGATACAAATTGTGGAAAACAATTTTGCACTTTCGAATATAACTAATTAGTATCACCAAAGAATAGTTTTATCTATATCAAAACCCCATATAGTCCATGTACACAAACGTAGTCAAATAACGCATGCAGGCAGACAAATATACATAACAACTTCACTAGGTTTGGGGAGTTGTCTACTTTTGACAATGTAATGATCATTCCAAAATATTTTATTGCTGAATACAGCCTCCTCAGCTTTCTGAGAAACAAATATTTGCTGTCATCCTTCAGCTGAGACATACAAAACCTTACAACCATTTATACATCCTATAAGAGAAGTGAATATTATGAAATCAGTTATTTATTTATACTGTGAATGCTTTATTTTGTGCATAATAAGTTTAAAGGCATCTATATATTGTCTTATATGCATCTGCATCTGCATAATGTCTTATACACCCAACCACCACTAGAATGCCCAGTCAGTCTCCTAGAATAACTTTCTATTACAACTGACTTCACTCTTCCATCCCTGTTTCCCTACTATCTTGCAATCAAACAGCCCTGTAATGCAGTAGTATCATTCCTAGTAATGTTAGTTCACCTTTGCACTGAACTTTCAAGGCCTAAGGATTAGTGTTTGTCAGGTTTTCCCCGTCTGAACTTTTCTTGGGGGAGCTGCAGCTTTGTTTTACTTAAATTTTATGACAGCAATTTCTCTTATTGACCAGGTCTCTATGGCTTGCATAGACCTGGGGGTTGCATTGTGCAATTATAATTTTATACAGATAGCTGTAACAAGTTGTTATGCCATTAGAATGAGATATTTATAAATTTTACAAAAGCTATATCCCACAGCTATAAACCACTCACCATAGGTCAAGCAATGTAGACATAGAGCTGGATAAAATTGACTCTAGAGGTAGCAGATAGAGAGAAAAAAAAAACTAGTACCTAAAACACATCAAATATATCATAAATAGTACATGCTGAGACTTTGGTGTAAAGTGTTCTAACAGAACTACTATTCTTTTTTTTTTCTTCTAATAATTAGACATATATTAATAATTTTTCTTGAACTAAACTGTTAAGAAATTCAATTAACTGTTAAGAAATTGTAAGTATGTTGTTATTATACTAACAATTCTTGGCTTTACTTAAATATATTGTGTGCTTCTTCTTTGTGAATATGATTTTGATTTCCTTTTAGTGAGTTATCCTTTTGCAATCAGGAATCCTACAAAAACCAGTAGATTCAGCAGGTTATATTTTACTGCATTTTTCTAATCTATATTGCTTAACATTTACTTTCTTTTCCATGGTACTGTGATTAATGGCGATGACTATTCATATTTCTATAGCAAAAGGAGCTTACAATCTTCTATAAATATCAATATTTGTAACATCTTAAAAACAACATTTTTATAGTAAAAAACCCTCGTCTACAGATTCAAAAGAGAGTTACAGAGTTCATTCTTTGATCTGATGTGAGAAGCTGTAAAATGGCTTTTGTCTGTTTTTCCTCATTCCTGGATCTTAACAAAGACACAGCTAGGTGTACCTTTTCAAAAGCTTAATTTGAATTAGGTGTAAATATGGTCTTTTTCTTTTTAATTATATAGCTGAAGTGTACTTGAAACAGTAGAATTGCACAAGACTGCCTACTACAACATGATCTATTGCATTTTGAGAATTAAAGGAGTTTTAACCCTAAACTAACCCTATGGCATACCTGAAAACATTTGAAAACAGAAAATAAGTTTTGGTATCTGATTTTTCTATTGATAAACTTACTATCTGAAAATAATAATCTCGCCACTATCAGTATGCACTTTTTGAATTTCTTTTATTTGTATATGTACATACATACATATAAACTCATTTTGTACTCATGATCCTTGATCTATCTGTATAATTTATGATTTAGAATTCAAAATGAATGAAAAGTTGAAACAAATAAATGAAACTAAAGATTTATATTTTAGTTTCAGTTTTAACTTAATGTTTTATAGTGAAAACTGCCACACCTGTCTCTATTATAAATCTTTCCCAAATATGCCTTAGCAAGCAAATTTAGCATTTGCAATGAGTGGATAATAAAAGTCCTGATCAAATATTATCAAATGTCATCTCTCAGGATAGGTAAGTTATCCTAACAGACTTCTGCTCCTGTTTATCTGGATGTTGCAAATATAAATCAACAAAAATTCTACTATATTCAAAACAAAATCTGAAGTCATTTACTACTTAGTCTCTTTGGATTTCATCTGTATGTATTTCCTTTGCCCTTATTGAAAGGCTTACCAATGACTTCTCTTTGAAACCCAGGTCAGGATACTCTTATTTTATTCCTTTTAATAATGAGTATTTTCAATACTAAGTCTACTTATTTCTAAATACTTTAGGTATTTAAAAACAGATTTGTATCATGCAACCAAAAATATTTTAAAAAATATTTAAATTTCTAAAATATTTTTATTGGTTAATCTGTTTTATAAGATCTTCATTTTTCTTTCTTTTTTTTTTCCTCTTTCCCTGTACCTCCTACCAGTACAATGTTCATGAAACAAAACTATCCGTGGTACCATATGTAAACTGGTGACACCAGTCCTGTAAGCTGTATTAGAGAATACAGCTAGATGTGGAATATAGTTTTGTTGTAAAGATACTAGCTAAAACATTTAAATTATCAAAAGATCATTACTTTCCCTTTGTATTTTAAGTCTAGAGACTCTACAGATAGAGTGTACCCTTTTGGTTTCAGTCACAATAGATACCAGATCTGAAGTGGTCCAATTCCTTGCTGAGTTAGATTGTAATAGAGAACAACTGACTACTTAACTACTGATTCTTCAAAAAAATAAAATAAAATTAAAAATTACTTAGTTATTGTTAATGTGGGGTTTTTTGTTCTAACCTAGATCTATTTGGACAGTAGCTAGTGTTTTTAACTTCAGAATTTAAAGATGCATAGACACTTCGACATTAATTTTATGGATTTTTTTAAACAAACTGCATGTCAATATTTAAGTTTCTACGCTGGGAAGAATGGTGAGTGCACTGTAGACAGATTTAGTAAGTAAAGTGTTTTCCTAACCAGGGAAAAAAAAAAAAGGAGAAAGATAAAATTGTCATTAAATAGGACACTACATTTAGAAAGGTGTAATGTACTGCTCAGTTACAGAATGAGTGACAGCTAGTCATGTAACAGCTCTTTAGAAGTGGATCTGACTGTCATAATCAAGCATGAGCTGAACACAAATCATCAGTCACCTCTGAAAAAGTCAGACATCATAAAAGAGCATTGTTACAGTTTCAAACCCAAGTTGAAATTCCTTCCAAATAGTTTGGAGCCAACGCTCTGGGGTGGTGGGGAGGGCTAACAAAAGATGCAAAAGGATGTGTGCATCTTGATTTTATCTCTTAAGTACAGCTTTTGTTCTGATCTCCCCGAAGTCTGGGAGGGGAAAGAAACTGGTTTTTCTAGTTTTCCTGCGTAAGGCAGGAGCTCAGTCTGTCGTGGGAGCGAAGAGGACAGGGACACAGAGACACTATCTCAGCATCACTGGATACTGGATTTTGTGTTCCTTTTCTTCCTTTCCCAACTCAACTGTTTTTCATCCGTGGGCGATTATAACTATTATAAGGCTCGCCGGGAGGAAAAGAGGTGGGAGAAAAGGCCTCGGTTTTCCCTGCTTCTGCAAAGACAGGATTGCTGCTGGTTTTGTTTTCCATTTCTCCTCTCACGGGAGCCAACCTGGGAACTACCCTGCCACCTCGATCCTGAGGGGAGAGCCCAGCCGGCCGGGCACGACATCACCACCTGCTGTCCATAAATATAACTGCAACCCCTGGGAGAGAGCGAGCGGCCAGCGGCAGAGGTGCCACAACGTCACCTGCTGTCCCCAGATATAATTGCATTTCCCCTTTTTGAGGGGTAGCCAAAAAGACCTTTTGACTGTTTTGCCTTGTCATTTGAGGGGTGGAGTGGTTTTGTTGCAGACTGTTCTGTTGTTGTTTGGTTCTTCTCTGGATATATATAGTGGTGGTTAAGAACTGTTATCCTTTTAATATATATATTTTTTTTTTTTTCTTTTCTTCCCTAATTAAAATTCTGTTTTCCTAAATTTAAAGGAGAGAGATTATTTCTTGGCCAGCATAATGTCTTAGTTCTCTCTTGAACTTAGACAAGCATACATAGTAGTCTGCAACTGATGGTGAGACATTTCTTCTTAATCAACATTTATGAGACTTCAGCTGCAAAGCTGTGTCAATTTGACCTGAATCTTCAAGAAAGATAACCAACTAAAAACCATTTCCTTTAAAAAATATTAACATTTATAGTTGATATTGGTTTTCAGAAATATATGTGAAGGAAAAGTATGGATCATGTAAGTATTCAGTTTGAGTTTCTAACAATAGCAACAGGATACATTACGATACTTTATATTTTAAGAACAATAGGATATATTGTTTCTCCTATATAATATATCTCAGCATAGAGAGACAGTACCAAATTTAATAAAACAATTATGAAAGCCTGGTGACAATGGCACCAGGTGGATATTTGAGGGAATCAGCAAAGACTTGATTGTTCACCAGCAACTAAAACTGGAAACCACTTTCAGGCACATGAACAACAAGAAACTAATATGGTGTAGTCAGTACGGACTAACCAAGAGGAAATCATGTTTGACCAGCTTGACAATGATGTGACTGGGCTGGAAAATGAGTGAAGAGCAGTGGATATTGTCTACCTGGACTTCACTAAGGCCTTTGATATGTGAAGAATGAGACTAAATATTGCAAAGTAGCATGGCTGTAAGGAAGAACTTTTGTTATTTTCAGTTCTTGAACAGCTGGGCCAGTAGATACGTGATGAAAACTGAAAAAAATTCAGGAAATGCAGATGTATCATGTAAAACTGAAATCTGGAAGATAGCAAGATTTTAATTTTAATTTTTTTTTTCACAGCTGCAGGAGACCAGGAAATTGAGCACAAACAGTTTTGAGATTCTTTTATTAAGTTTTTTGTTTTTTTTTTTTTAACATTTCAGTCATTCTGGTCTGGAAAACCTCTACAAGTTCCCTTAATGGCAATGTTTCATATGCCAGATGAGAAAGGTGAAAAGTTAATAAAATGAAATATTTGGCTAAGGTAAGAGTTTGTGCATAGAATAATCTCTACGCCTTCTAAAAAAATATAAAATAAAATTGGAGGCAGACAGAAGTGATTATGTTCAAAGCTTGTCAGTCTTAAAACAAACTAAGAGTAAGTAATCTCTGCAATAATAAAGCTGAACAAGCACCTGATTTCTAGCAAGCACTACTGAGTTCTGGTAAATATGTAGCCTTTGTGTCTCTCTAAAATCTAAACAAATAAAGAAAAAAGAAATTAAAAACATGCATATCTCACTTGTAAAAGCAAATAATTGTTTTCTCACTGATCCTCACTGAAAAGACACCAATATAAAAATAAAAATAGAAATGAAGATTGTTAATGCAAAGTTATTTTTTATTTGATTCCACTACCATTACTAACTAGCACTACTATCTCTGTTTGGTTTACACTACCATGTGCTTTCACTGTGATTTGGCTTGTGCCTAAAGGAAGGACTTAATACGTGCCATAATAACAAGGCCAAGATCTTGTTATTGTGCAGCTCCCTTCCCCATGTTGTGAAGAGGCACAAGCCATCAATAAGACTGAGTGAGAAAAAAAAAATGCTTGATACCAACTCAAAGTTCAACATTTGCTTTTCTATCACAGGAAATGGTATTTTTATATGTAATAATTTAGTCAAAAACATTTCAAAATGCTGATGTGACATAATAAAGGTGATTTATTCTTCTTATATTCCTGCCCCTTAATCACTTTTTAAAAGAAAAAACAAGGTTCTTTATGAATTACGAATTCAGATAACAATGCTAAAAAATAAATGTATTTGGGACTACCATAATGTTATTAATTCTCAATGTGGATCTATAATGTCATTTCCAACCTATTTTATTCCCTCTTTATCACTATCAGTGTCTATGTGGTAGACATTTTTATTAGCTAAATTAAAAAAATGTTTGAATTACATCTCTGGATATACTGTGCCTCCATAAGAATGTTATAGCTGGGTTTAGAGAGTTAGATACGTCTAATGATTTTAGTCAAAGCTTTACTAGCATATTAATTCTTTAGGTATTTTGCATATTGCTCTGTATGAGAAATAAATTTGAACTTGGAGACCAGCTAGCAGCTGCAATAAGACTAATTTTGTAGTTTTTTGATAGTAATATTTAGGAGTTTTTATTTAAATTAACCATTTTTTTCCTAAGGAAGATACATCACAGCAATATATAGCACAGAGAAAAAAAACTTGTGAAATGATAACATAAAATGTTTCTAAATGTGCCAATATATTCTGTATGATCCAGAAAATCATAATGAAAGCATATATCAATTTTGTTTCTATTACTACAAACCGTCTGTTGTTATGAAACACTATTCAAAAGTGCTACTCTCAAAACATTTGTTGCAGAACTTTCTCTTTGTCTCTGTACAGAATAACGCTTTTCTCTCTTTATTAAAAACATTTTTCATTCTGTGAATGCAAAGATAATCTAAAAATGTGAACCAAGGGCAAATATGAATATGTAGAAAATCTCAGAAAATGGTTTGTGGAGATTAATTCTGCCCATTATGTCTCATCAGGGACCTTTGGACTCTGATATTAGCATTTTTCCCAGCACCAAAAATGCTGTACTTTTGTTAGAGAAATCAATATTCTGAATGTCAATAATACTTATTATCTCTTTTCTGTCTCCTTGTTTTGTTGTATCTGACCACACCAGCCAATAGCTCTCAATTGGAAACTTCACCGAATTACAGGACATATACAGACTGATCAGGTTTTCACCTCAGATAGAGACACTAGGATTCAGATTACAACCAGGAAGATTTTCTCAGGCCTTTAGAATTTAGAAAACTAATTTGTGACATTAACTATAGGTTCTCTGAATTCTAATGCATTCAGAGCAGTGATGGGAAAAAAAGTAAAAATTGATCAGTATAATTTTGAAAGTTTTTAGCTGCTAACATCCACAGAGCTTTATAATTATAATGATGATGATGATGATAATGATAACAGTATAGTAGTATATGACTTCCCTAATTGCTGACAGCTATTACTGCATCTTTAATGTTTGAATAAATGTCTTATTCAAATAGAACAAGAAGGCAGAGTATTTCTTGAAGGTGAAGAGAATTAATTAGGTTTCAAACTGACATTTAGTTATTCATGATAAGACAATATGTTGGAACAGCACTAGAAGGGTCAAAAATACTATGCAAATCTTTGATACCCATATGATGAAAGTGTCCAACAGTTAACTGAAAATAAAAGATGAAGACAATATTTAAATATTGAAACCATACCTCTAAATATTATTCAAGTCTACTAAATCTGTCATACAACTTATAAAAGAACTGGACCTTATTATTCTTTAGGTTTTGGAGATAAAATGATTTAAAATACTAAAACAGTTTTCTAAAATAAAAATATTAATTTAGTATCTGAAAGATATTCTTGATTTTTAAATACTCATTTTATAACTGTTTGAACAAGGAAAAGACTAGACACAGTAAAATCCAAATGAGTGGGCAAACCCAGTTTAGTGAGATATTTACAAGTAAGAATGAAAATTCCTGCATAATTCCATATTTGAATTACAAAGTATTTCTTAAAACTTGTATATGTTTTTGGTGGGGTTTTTTTGGTCCTTTCTTTTGTAAAATTATGTTTGTATTACCAAATATCTTTAGGAACCATAATTAGCATTGTACACAGTTTAAATGAAAAGTTGCAACGTCTTTAAAATTCTTTATAAACATTCTGTCATACTTAAAATGCCACAAAGGTAATCGTGATTGCCTAATGTCTGTAGGAATGGAAATTAATGTCTAATACCTGAGAAATTTGTGAAATGCATATATGAGCACATAAAATATTTCCAGTGTTGAAAACACTTTGCTAACCAGAGAATTTACCACCTTTTACCACCTTATTGTAAATCCAATTCAGGAATTGTATTTTGATTGACTTAATTAAAAAACATGGATTGAAAGTAATTATGCTGACAACAGTCTGTTACCAACATCAGTGCAACATTAAATGTTTCAAAGCTTAAGTGGTCATAAAACTTTATAAGAGAATTCTTCAGTTAGTATATTGGAAACAGTAATCAAAGGATAGATGCACTTGACACATCCACAGTGCTCATAAACAAAGAAAGAACTAAGCAAGCAAAAATTATCATAGAAGTGTTTCTTAACTGTATCACAGATTCATCAAGGTTGGAAAAGATCTTAAAGATCATTTAGTTTGACTGTCAGCACCACCATAATCACACCTAAACCATATCCCCAAGTGCCACATCCAGACACCTCTTGAACACTTTCAGAGATGGTGACTCCACCACCTCCCTGAGCAACTTATTCAAATACCTAACCACTCTTGAAGTGAAGTGACTTTTTTTTCCCCTAACATCTAATCTGAACCTTCCCTGGTGCAACTTCATGTCATTTCCTCTTGCCCTTTCACTTGAGACATGGCAGAAAAGACCAAGCCTCATCTTGCCAGAACCTCCTTTCAGGTAGTTGTAAAGAGGTCTACCCTCAGTCTTCTTTTCTCCAGGCTAAACAATCCCAGCTCCTTCAGCCATTCCTCACATGACTTGTGTTCCAGATCCTTCACCAGCTCCATTGCCCTTCTCTTGACACACTCCAGCATCTCAGTATTTTTCGTGAAGTGAGGGACCCAAAAGTGAACACAGCACTCAAGGTGTGGCCTCACCAGTGCTGAATACAGCAGGACAATCATTGCCCTGGTCCTGCTGGCCACACTACTGCTGATACTTGCCAGGATGCCATTGGCCTTCCTGACCACACGTACACGCTGATGGCTCACATACAGCCAGCTACTGACCAACACACCTAAGTCCCTTTCTGCTGAGCAGCTTTCCAACCACTCCTCCTCCAGCCTGTAGTGCTGCATGGCCAGAACAAAGCACTTCAGCTTGGTATACCTCAAACAGTTGTCCTTAGCCTACCAATCCATCCTGTCCAGATCCCTCTGTAGATTCTTCCTACCTTACAGCAGATCAACACTCCCACCCAACTTGGTATCATCTGCATACTGACTTAGGGTACACTCTGTTCCCTCATACAAATCAATAAAGATGTGAAACAGGATCATCCCCAGTCCCAAGTCCTGGGAAACACGAGTGACAGGCTGCCAGTGGGATTTAGTTCCATTCACCATAAGTCCTTGGGCCTAGCCATCCAGTAAGTTTTTCTCCCAGCAAAGAACACACCTGTCCGAGTCATGAGCAACCAGTTTCTCCAGAAGAATGCCATGTGAAATGGTGTCAAAGGCTTTACTAAAGTCCAGGTAGATGACAACATCCCTAGTTTTTCCCTCATCTACTATGCAGGTCACCTTGTCATAGAAGGAGATCAGGTTGGTCAAGCAGGACCTGCCTTTCATAAACCCATAATGTTTGGGCCCGACCCCCTGGTTGTCCTGCATGTGCCATGTGATGGCACTTAGAATGATCTGCTCCATGAACCTCCCTGGTACTAAGGTCAGGCTGACAGGCCTGTAGTTCTCTGGGTCGTCCTTCTGACTGTTTTTGTAGATGTACATGTTAGATGTAGATACCGTTTAAAGTCAAAGAATTGCAGAGAAATGAGACACATCCAAAATGCCTTGCAGAGTTAAAGAAGCATTTGGATGATACCTTCAGGCACACAGTGTGACTCTCGGGGATGGTTTTGTGCAGGGCTAAGAGCTGGACTTGATAACCCTTATGGGTCTCTTCCAACTCAACATATGCTGTGATTCTGTTATCTGTAATACAATTATTTTACCTCATTTTTATAGAAAAAGATGTTTAAAGTAAATAGAAACTTGTTGCAAAAATCATTACTAAGGATGGAATTTAGCATAAATCTAAATAGTGGGCCAGTGTCATTTGAAAGTGTAAGGTAAAATCCACGTGTTGCCTGAAGATGCAGGATATGTGAGAGGTCCACAATTTTCTGAAACAGCAGCTGCAGGCCAGGAAGGGCTACTTAAGGCATCTCAAATGGTATAAGAACCCCATGGTGAAGTAAGTAACTGAAATGTAATCTAAAACACTGAAATGTAGATGTTTATCCATTTCTCTTAAAGTTGCTCGAGGTATCTAATATCTCACTGGATTAAATATAGCTAAAAGAGTTATGCGTCACAGTGGCTTTCAGGTGCCTGCTTCAGGCTAAGCTGAGTTACTGTGTAGATTTCCCTGGTTATGAATGTTTGATGAAAAAATGAACATATGTTTTCCTTTTAGATAAGGTCAAAAGAGAAAGACTACTGATTCTGCAAAGTTAGTAAATGTCTAATATAAAAAAAGAATATAATTTGTAGGCATTCAGTTTTATACACATAGAATTGCATATATGTAACAGCATGTGTACAATATTTTTTGAGATGTTATGAGGCAAACATAATCAACCAGTTAGTCTGTTTAAAATCAGTGAGGGAAAAAAATCCCACCTAATTATAGAGAAAAACAAGGTAGACATCAAAATGTTTCAAAATACCCAAGTTACTATTAAAAAGAATGATTATTCAGGAGGCTGTTAACTTGACAGTCTGATAATAGAGAACAGTACTACAAATTATGTTAATTTTTTGAAAGACTGAATTAAAACATGACACATACTCTGTGTGCATACTGTGTGTAAGTGCCTTCTTTGCCTTGGTAAAAAGCAACTAAACAAAACAACAAACTAGAAGGTAGAAAGGATATATTCATTACAGGCAATGTCCTGAGTAAAGTAGCTTCTCAAACTACTTTGTTGTGTGGGATTTATGTTTGAATTTCATGAAGATAATATAAAATCTCAAAGTACATTTCTGAGCTTTCATTTGTTTACCTGTGGACACAACTCAACCCCGCATGCATAAAGTGCCTGCAAATATCAGCCTTCTCTGTGTGTTATGATTTTTGTACCAGGAGATTAAAATACATTCACATGAAGGCTTTGATCAAGTGTGCACTTCAGAAACAATCTCCAGTCATCTCTTACTGTGCTTTGATTTTCATCACAGAGCAGTCTCAGAGCAGATAAATTGATCTCTTTGGATAAAGGTAAGCTAGAAGGTGTTCTCCAGCCAGTAACAGGCATTCAGCCTAAAGAAGCAGAACTAGTTTCCAGTAAAAACCCTGAAATATATACACAGTGTGAACCTCATGCCCTTAGCACTGTTTTTTCAGTATAAAGCTGCTTGTGGTGCACAGCACTACTAATGCTAATGTGAACATAGCCTAATTTATTCTCTTAGGACAACTGGAGGCAATATTTGAATTCCTTTCTGTCTTTCTCTCATTTTCCCACCCTCTGAGCGTCTGCTCACGCTCTGCAGATATAAGTTCCTGCACTTCTCCATGTGAAGTCAAGAAAGATGTTAAACAGACAATATATTTTTCAGATTTACTTAAAATCACTAGATTCAACTTCTAGAAACTTCTGATTTTTGACTGAAGAAAAAAAAATAGAGTTTTTATCTTCTTGACTTGTACTTTGTTGCCAGGTACTTATGCAAATAATTAGCTATGGAGAATGTTGCTTAGAAGAATGACTTCTGTAGAGAGGACAAAATCTAAATGAATTTGTGAATCTCTGCATTCACAGTCTGTGAAGTCCATGACAACAGAAGTCTTGTACCTTACGAAACAGAAAAACCATAAGAGGAGAATCAGAGTCTTGATGAAGTTCAGAGAAAATAAAAATTTCTTATTTCCACAGCTTCAAACTTCACATGTCCTACATGATCTGTCATTGTCTTCCACCCATTTCAATATCAAATTTAAAATTAGAAATGATTAGTGATGAATGAACTTCTCCTAAGATGTATTTTTGTTTTTTTTTTTTTTCCTTAGGCAGAAAGATGAGTTTCTGTAATGAGCTGGTCTTCATTTTAATCTTTCATAGCAACTAGAGTGACCCATATCTCATCCTTGCAGTGAAGCCTCTGTTTATGCCTTACTTCAATTCTCAATGCTTTATTATGTTGCACAGGTGATGTCTTTGCTTATTCATATTTCAGAAAGATCAGTAAGTAGATTATGCTCTAGTGATAACTTATTTAAATTACTAAACTCTTCACTTGGTTAAAAATATTTTCTTTTGTCATAATGAGGAAAGTTATCACTAATGGGAATCAGGAGGAAAACAATGCTATGAAAACTCTCCCTTCTTACCTGCCATCTTGAAAGGAAAGGGACAATCATCCTAACATGTGCTTCTTTTTTTGAAAGGCATGAAAAACTCAAAATGCATGATGTTTCCCTCATGATTTTATTTTTTAAATAGTAAACTACTAGCAATATTTCAGGGTTCACTTTCTCAGCAAGACAATTGGAAGAAATGAAATACCTTTCCATGTGCTGGAAAGGCAACATCTTCACTACACCCCCTTCCTTGTCCAGTGCTTCCCTCCCATGTACAGGGAATAATTACTATGCAGTTCTCAAATCAAATCTTCCTTCTTTTATATAATACAGGAGTTACTATAGGTCTGGGACATGATGAGAGGTGCAAAGAGAAGGCTTTTGAGAGCACAAATGTGTGAACAGCTTGATGCAGATACTTTAACCCTTTAAACAATATACAACTTCTAATTAAGAAGAGGATACCTCACATTGTTAGTCTCTAAAGACCAAATCTGAATATTGCTTTTTTGGTTTAAACTGATTAAAATCTGTGAACATGAGCACAAAAGAATTATTAAAATAAGCTGTGATATGCTTTAGTTTTAGGTCATATGGTACAATTACAATTGATAAAAACTAGTAAAAAATGTGGTTTTTTTTTTAAATAGACCTATTTCTTCTCTAAATCAGTATGGTTAAATAAATGGAGAAGAAAATAGACTCCAGTTACTAAAGAAGAGGTGACCCAGTCTATGATCTTGAACAAATTAGGATTTAATATTGGAATTTTTTTTTTTATTTGAACCAGGTCAGATTATTTTAAGATGATAATCAGATGGGAAATTTCATAAAGCATTTTGGATTTATCCATTACATATAGTTTTTCAATATAAGAAACCTGCAGCAAACTATAAGAAATGTTGTCATGAACTAAGGTTATTATATTGCTGTGATTAAATGTTTCAATGTCTAATGTGGAGCATCTGGTGGGGCGGGGATTGTTTAACCTCAAGAAAAAGAGGTTCAAGAAAGACCTTGCCACTGCCCAAAAAGAGGTTGGGGTCTGTCTCCTCGCAGGTAACAAGCCATAGGATAAGAAGGAATGGCCTCAAGTTGTGCCAGGAGAGATTTAGATTGAATACTAAGAAAAAACTTTTCACTGAAAGAGTGTGAAGCATTGGAACAGACTGCCCAGGGACATGGTTGAGTCATCGATCCTGGAGGTATTTAAAAGACATCTAGATCTGGCATTTAGGGACATGGTTTAGTGGTGGACTTGGCAGTGCTGGGTTAAGAGTTGGACCTCAAAGTTCTTTTCCAACTGAAAGGACTCCACAATTCTATGACTAATTAGGAGGACTTGCAAAATTATATTTATGAATATAATCTTTAAAGAGTACACACCAGTATACACTCAAGTGGAAACAGTGCATTTCTCCTTGAAATACATGTAACACTGGAAAAATGAAATTGCACAAGTGATATTTTTAAATACATATTTTGTTTTGTTTATGAATTTACTGAATTTCAACCATAAGGCAAATAACACTATCTTTTAATTTAACCACATTTCTTAAAAACAACCATCAGTTTATCTTCAAGTAATATCCAAGCAGAAAACAAGAAATGTAATTAGCATAGACTCACACTGACATTTCCTAATGATAATTGCTAAATTTAATTCTTTTAAATTATGTTGTTACTTTATTTCCAAGAGTCTGACCAATCACCTTTTCTTTTTTTCCAAAGAAAGACTATAGTTCCTCCCGAAATATGTGAAGGCACAAATAACTGTAAAGGTGTCTGGTCACTTCTAACCAAATTATTTTATTCTAGTTCACTGCTTCCAAATTAAGTCTGGATTAAAAAATTTTGGATACCACAATATCAGAAAGATATTAAGCTCTTAGAGAGTGTCCAAAGGAGGGCAACAGAGATGGTGAAGGGCCTGAAGGGAAGCCGTATGAGATGCGGCTGAGGTCACTTGGTCTGTTCTACCTGGAGAAGAGGAGACTGAGGGGAAACCTCATTGCAGTTACAACGTCCTTATGAGGGGGCAGAGGAGGGGCAGGCACTGATCTCTTCTCTGTGGTGACCAGTGACAGAACCTGAGTGAATGGCCTGAAGTTGTGTCAGGGGAGGTTTGGGTTCAGCATTAGAAAAAGGTTCTTTACCCGGAGGGTGGTTGAGCACTGGAACAGGCTCCCCAGGGAACTGATCACAGCACCAAGCCAGACAGAGTTCAGGAAGCATTTGAACAATACTGACAGGCATGTGGTGTGACTCTTGGGGATGGTCCTGTGCAGGGCTAGGAGTTGGACTTCAA
>WBMV01007230.1:2447-65436 GCA_013396655.1 Campylorhamphus procurvoides
CGAGGGCGACCACTTGGTTTTTGGAGCCGAAGCTACAGAGGATCTGAAGCCAACTACACCCCTATGGAGAAGGAAATCCTAGCAGCTTATGAAGGCATACAAGCAGCCTCAGAAGTGATTGGCACAGAAGCTCAGCTTCTCTTAGCACCCCGACTACCAGTGTTGAGCTGGATGTTCAAGGGAAAGGTGCCTGCTACGCATCATGCCACCGGTGCTACATGGAGTAAGTGGATTGCTTTGATTACACAACATGTTCGGATGGGAAGCTCGAATCACCCTGGAATTCTAGAGATCATAACAACTTGGCCCGAAGGTGAGAACTTCAGTTTAGCAAATGAAGAGGAAGAAGAACAGGTGAATCAAGCTGAGGAAGCTCCACAATACAATCAGTTGCCTGAAGAAGAAAAACGTTATGCCCTCTTCACTGATGGTTCTTGCCATGTGGTAGGAGGAAGCCGAAAGTGGAAAGCAGCTGTTTGGAGTCCCACGCGACGAGTGGCGGAAGCTGCTGAAGGTAAAGGCGAATCAAGTCAGTTTGCAGAACTCAAAGCTGTCCAGTTGGCCCTAGATACTCTCAACTGCCTGGAAGACAGAAAATTCACCCTGATGCCAGAAAAGTCACCCTGAAAAGATAACTGGGCCCAGTGATTCCACAAATTCAATTTAGCCCATTTCAAGCTCCATTTTGTATATAGGCTGCTGAGTGAGACAGACTTTTTCAAGAAACGATTTATATAATTAGTGTTGAATATTATAGCACTGAACTCATGGAAGGTGAAGCCTTTTTATTTGATTAATGTTATCTAGGTAAATTATTTTTTAGGTGTTGTAAATGAATAATGTCAACAACAATGGGAAATCGTTTATACTCTTAAAGAGTAGTTATCATATATTACATATTGCAACAGATTATATCAAAACTATTTTCTTTCCATTCAGTAGTAACATGTATCACTTTTCCTCCTTCATGTGATCAAAAGACTTCATGATTACAGAAAATGGCTTATGAAAATATTAAAGAACTAATACTGTGTGGCCAGCTAGTTTTCTTTTGAGTAATCATGAGGGTAGTGAAAATGGCTTGTGAAATTCAAGCTGAAGTTGTAAACTAAAGTCTTACTGATAAGAGCCTTACCAATTCTCTGTCATCTTTTAAATAAATAATTTAATCTATTTAATTTTGTTTTTCTTCATTTTGCACTCCACTTTATGCTATAATCATGGCCACAGAGAGACAGGGAGTATCTCCAAACCCTGGGCACTGCCGCCACCAGTCCTCCAGCCAGCTGCCCTTGCTTTTTGTGTTCTCTGCTCTGTCTTGCCAGGTGGCAGCTGCTTCAACTGGGATTTACTATGTTTACCTCCAACAGCTCTGGCTATTCTTGAATTCTGGTTTCACCCACATTTGGAATAAACTAACATTGCTGTCAAAGAGGAAATGATCCCACCTTCCCTTCATCCTTTCCCAGTTGCTCTGTTGTGCCTCCACACTACTCTGTCCATCCTGCTGGCTAAAGGTCTGTGTGCGAGATGATGAGCTAGCCAGGGGGAACCCCTCCAGATTACCAACACAATTCTTTTTTAATAGCCAGATTAATTTAAACCAAGTCACTTTTTCAACATCCTAGACTCCTGATGAGGAGTGTGTGTGCTGGCACAAAGGAGATTGTGGCACAAAAGTAGGAGCACACAGCTCTGGGCATATAACATACACCACTGCTTCTTCTGGTGAATACCAGTTTAAAACATCCATGAAACTATGACTTCGGTTAGACAGAAATCAGGATGTAGCCTATTATGTTTTCCTCTTTAACTCTGAATTTTGATGTATGGTTCACATCTTGCTGTGTATTATACTCATCCAGCTGTGCTACAATAATGGCACCTCTACCCTCTCATCAGGGAGTAATCTTGAATTAAAAAGCCTCTTCTAGGGATGGCTTCTAAAGTACAGCACATACCATCTCATGAATGTGGTAACTGATACGTCGACATTCCAGAGTGCTAAATAGGTGAGGATGTTGGCTTTCAGGAACAATCCCTTGCCAGATAATACTTCATTATCTGACAGACCATCTGGTTTCCAGTCCATCAATGCTATGTTACTACAGTCAGCTCTCTATGCTTGATTATTGCCCAACATTTGTATTACTTTGTAAATAACAGAGCTCAAAAAAAGAAAGAGAGTCTTACAGAGACTGAAGAAGACAAATCACCACTTGCTCATGTACTTGTCCTTGTCATTTTTGGATAATGGCCAAACAGTGGATTTTTCTCCATGTGACTTGTGAATTCAGAGTACAGCATACCCCATTGTTATCAGGAGAAAGATCACCAACTTTTAATTGCACAATATATATAAACACAGCTGGCCTCGTGGCTCATTTCGTAATGCAGTATGTTACTCCCTAAAATTGTGTTTCAGGTGTGACCTCAGGATTTTCTATTCCAGTTGTTGAAGGCTGTGAGATTTACAGTGATTTACGCCTAGGACACCATTAAAGGATTATTTCTTTTCTGGGACTTCAGAAGTAATGTTTGGCCTGTGAATGAGAAGCTGTAGCTATTGGATATCCTTTTGGTATCTGTTCAGAGCACCCTGTTTTAAGAAGAACTAAAAAGTAGAAAAGCTCATAATTCCGTAAGCAATAACAGTTGATCTATTTACAGTAAAATACACATTCCTTCGGAGGAATTACATGGGAACATAATGACATTACAGAACAAGATCATGAAGAAAAATATTTGCTGCCTTTTAAAAAGAAAGATATATATTTAATTATGAATAAAATAGTGCTTTAATGTGGTTAATAATGGCATGAAATTTTTATAAATATTGCATTGACTTTTAGATGAAGCTGGTTCTCAGTCCTCATTTGTTACCAGCTCTCAGAATTTGACTTTTGTGCATAACTCCCCTTTCCACAGGAATCAGCAATCTTTTTTTGTTTCCCTAATAGTCTTAGCTTAAAATTCCAGTTATTCCCTGGTAACTGATACAGGCGTCCCTGGCAATGCATGCTCTAAGTTAAATACCTGGTTCAAAATCTAGATGCCTAAGGAAATTCTACAGCTACATAAATAAAACTCAGAACAAAAGATTTTTTGAAAAAGATTGTGGTTAGCTTTCAATGAAAAATGCATAAATCAGCAATTAAAGAAATGTTGAATGCTTTTACAGTGAGTTCTCAAGGTACTAATGATCATGCTCTTATCAGATATGTCTGAAGTCCTTTTTCCAATAATGAAACACAAATATAAGCATAAGTAAGTTACGGTAAAAGAAAGACCAAACTGTTCCAAAACGTAGCTACAATTAGATCAGCTCTATCATAAATGTCTGTTTTAAATTTAATTGTTCTCCATAAGTCAGATCAAACATGAAAAAACAGGAAACAGAAATTAACTAGAATAACCTATTTTTATTCCAGTTTACTACTCAGTGCCTACAAGACTTCAAAACAGATGCCTCTGAGCCTAACTTCAGTGAAGGCTGAGGGACTGATTGTTTCTTGATTTCAGAACAATAAAATATTAGGTTAATATTTTTATAGAGACATATGATAGACCTCAGCAAAGGTATAACAGCAGATACAGACCTGATGAAATCGAGTCAAGTTATGCTGTAGTAGAACGTGCCTTTTGTGCTGCACAAAAGGTAGCATGGCCCCAAGGGATGTTAATGGAGAACTAAAGCCCCATAAGTATCTTTACAAGACCATGCCAGCCTGCATTCATGCACTGGCAAAATAAGCAAAATGCTGCTGCCCTACCTCAGCAACATCTACAAAAACTTGACAAGAAGAACCACGCTACTTCTGCAGTCAGTGCTAACCCTGCTGTATATATCTGCTTTTTACAGCAAGATTTCTTTCCCAAAGAAAAAAAAGCAGAAATTCCTCTTCAGGGGCTGTAAACCAGCTCCTACTGTTCCACAGTGTCAGTTTCCAGGACTCTCCCCTCTCTAGCTACTCTGGGACACCCTCTTCAGCACTTACAGACTTGATGCACTGAGCT
Organism: Campylorhamphus procurvoides; assembly: GCA_013396655.1. NCBI lineage: Eukaryota > Metazoa > Chordata > Aves > Passeriformes > Dendrocolaptidae > Campylorhamphus > Campylorhamphus procurvoides. The sequence continues at coordinate 6,465 of WBMV01007230.1, forward strand.
GTGCTACAAACTTGATGTGCTTCATTATCCAGCTACAGAGAACCTGAGTTCAAGGTGGAAATGTTTAATAGAAGAATATATCAGAACATGCTGTAACCTCTTGAAACAGAAGGCCTGTGGCAACACATCCTGCCAACCTTCTGATCACTACATCTGATTTGTACAGCTTTGGGTAGACATGCTTAGTTATGAGCTTGAGTTTTCACAGTGACCAGCCTCCCAGTGAGCTCATCTCTACTCTCCTTCCTCTATGGCTACTAAAAAAGGCTGGAAAATGGTGGTTAGACCATGATTTCTCTCAGGAAAGTTGGTGATAGAGAGAGAAGTGAAGATTGAATGTCTGGTTTAGGATGCTGTAACAGAAGGTGGTGTGACCCCAGACACTTGTTATGTTGCTATGCTGGGTGAGAAACAGGTGGATGAAACTCCACAGGCTCAAGCTGACAGAATTCAACAAACTTTAACAGCTAATTCAGAGAAGCAGAGTACAGCCAGGTTTCATGAATAGAGATGGTGTTGCAAAGAATACACGTCCCAGCATCAGGTACTGCAAGCCAGATTTGCTCTGCAGGGCGGCCACTTGACTGCAGCTATAGAAGCTTTACTATCCAACCTCTTATTGGTATGTAATTGGCCTAGTGGGGAGCACTTCTTTCATTTATGATCCATAGTTCACAGTCACCCCTCAAAAACAGTCAAGATAAATACCTATTGTTTTGCAGGGGAAATGGTAGGAAGCATTGGTCACTCCTCTTAGCCAGAAAGTCAGGTCTTCAAGGGTCTGTGTTTTTTTTTTTTTGTTTGTTTGTTTTTTTTAATAAATTGTCCTAAAGAATTTAGGAAAAAGAATTAGAAGCCATAACTCTACCCACATTCACTATCACTGAATCGTAGGCCATACTCCTTACTGATACATTTTGAGGTACGAAGTTGCAACAGAAATATAAAATGAGTATTTCCATCTTTACTCTCCCTCATCTATGTCTACCAAAGGCTTTAAAATGATAGTTAGACCCTCCTCCAGCAAGTGGGAGCTAATGATCTGGATTCTTCTGTTTTCAGAATGAGTAAGAATCTTCAGTTCCTGGTCAAGCCCTTTAAGCCATTGTATAAAGGACAATGTATTTCAGAGGCCATGATTTCTCCAAAAAAAGTAGCAGACACAAATGTACTTCATGAGGAGCCCAATCTTATGGGTGTGTTTCAGGCAAGATCTGGAACTGCCTAGAAGTGGATTGAGCCTACCAGCCGTCTCCACCTGGCAACTGTGTGAGCTTCCTTGCAATAAAGAGTTTTAGACTTAGGTGATAATATCTTTTCTGGGCATGGCTTTTTTTTTTGGTCTCATTAGTATCAAAGCCAAGCTTACTGGTTCAAAGAGAGTAGTTTCATTTGTGTTCATCCATTTTCTCTCAATTAAAAGAATAATCACAGTTTGGAAAAGTAGTAGCTCATAGTTTGTACAACACATTGGTACAGATTTTCTGGTTTAAGAGAAATGCATCTGTGCAGGACTGGTTTTGTAAGCACCTTTATTCATAAGCAATTCATACTGTAGCTTTACAGTAACTGATCTTCTTACTGTTTCCCAATCACAAGGCCATACTCTAGGTTGCAACACGTTGCCCTTTGTCCCGGGGCCTGTACTGGTAGAACTTTCTTGAGATATGTGGACATGCATAGTGGTGCTCTGACCACATATTCCTTCCTGCAATACCTTGGCCAACTTTATTGTTTAAGTGTTTGCTGGATAGGACGACCATCTTTGTAGGGTGCTAAGCAAACTTTGCGGTTGGCACTAAGGACAAAGCAGATTTTGTCGCACATGTTTAAGGGTTATTTCAAGTCCTGCTAAACACAAATAGGTGCTTAGTTTAGTTTCTTTTCTGATAAAATACCGTCAGGCAAGCATATAAACTCAGTAGCAAACCCTGAGGGCTAACAGAATTCTTAGTTCAGCTGTTTTTCAGCGATGGGCAAGCAGTGTCATTTAAATGTTTCTGTTATAGTTACACATATACTTATATAAGTGCTTTTTAATTAACTCCTTCCTGTGAGAGAATTTCTGCTCGCAGGTGTTTATAAAGTGGTCTAATGAATCACAGAAGCAGAAGCTTTGGTCATGCATCGGTTAAGGTAGGAAATGTAGACATCCAAGGCTACTTGGAATGCTATCAGGCATCCTCACATTTCACCATTGTATCTGCAACTTTTTCTATGACAATGAAAACTCTACCTAAGATTAAAAACAAGACCTTTCACAAATGAAAAGAATTGCATTAAAGAAAAAATTAAAAAAAATAGAATAATAAACGTGATTAGACCATATATTTCAGATACTTTCTACACAGTTTCCTCTGAATTCAAATTTTATACAGTTCCCATGTAGACTTGTAGAAATGTCTGTTAGACATCTGTTGGCATAGATACATGCGTATTATTTACATGACAGAATTACAGGTGTCTAAATTCTGCTTCTCATGCTGGATATCTTAAAACTTAGGGCAATTGTAAAATTAAGAAGTGTGTAATTTAATATGTTTTCTTAAACACAGGCTTAGGTAATATGCCAGAAAAACCTTAGAAAGGTAGTGCACAAGAACTTGGTAATTAATCCATAACTTTGCAGGTCACTAATGAATGTGGAAAAAGTGCACTGTTTATATACAGCCTACGGCACTGTAGACTATATATAATGATCACACAGCAGGACAGAAGCAGATTTACATGCTATGTTCTGGAAGGCAATATGAGCTTCATTTTGAATGAAATTACTTACCTGGCACAGAAGGAATCAGGGAAGGTTCTAAGGAGCAGGTAGGTAAGCAACAGCGGATTGTACTGATCAAAGATCCTGGATTTATAATTTTTTAAATTTTTTTTAATAGAGTTTTAAAGCATTCGTATAGTGTAAGCACTAGGAACCAGGATCTAAACACTTTAAGTAGTTTGCATTCAAATTTGCCCTTTGCCTCTACTGAAAACCAAATACTATTTATTGCTTAAATAAAGCAAAAAGAATACATTCCAGTTTTTAGTCTGTTCTGTGTTGCATTCTTTCACACCTAATTTGGGAAATTTTTTTATTCTTCCTCTCTTATCTTTGTGTCATCTTTTGGTACAGAATGCTTTCCTTCTCTTTTTGCTTCTCTAACTACCACAGCTCCCCAGACCCTTTCTGTGTCAAACATGCCACGAATGCATTTTATATAGGAGGTCCTTCAGCATTAACACACCAAGTCATACAAGTTCCAGTGCATTTCTCCTGACTGACCCTTCTCACATTTTTTTGCAGCATGTATACTCATTTTCCTTTTCATATCTCATTTAGGCCATCTCACCAATAGCACAAAGGAGGGCACTAATATTTACAAAACAATGGGAAGGAGTAAATTTTTATATAATACTACCACTAGCTGAAGTATTAAAATAAGGGTTGTATGGAAATTACAGGTTGAATTTGAGGGGATTAATTATAATTTAAAAATAAGCATAAACATTTTAGCAACACATATTACCATCTATATTATATAAGATCATAGTCCATGTTCCAGAAGCAGGATATCTATTAGGTCATTTGAAACTGGAGTTGCCATAACAAACATTCTAGCTAGTAACAAAATAGTTATGCAGAATTTTTTTGAATGTGGTTAGAAACAATATTTTAGTAGCCCCCTCCTCGACTTAAACTGTTGTGCACATAAGGCTAGTAAAACAAAGGGTAATGCTTGTATGGCTTAAAACTACACCTTAAAACTACGCACTAGATTTACTTGTGTCCTGGAATATAAAAAGGAAATTCATCATCTTTATGCCACCAGAAGTGATTTTAATGAATTAGAAATTCTTTGGGTACTGTCTGAACTTCGCAAAAATTTGCAAACTGCATGAAACACATTTCAGACTCTGTTCACAAACACATTCTGATGTTCTTGATAATTTCTTATCCCTATTTTCAGTCAGAGCAGCTTCCAGAATAATGCCAACAAGTAAAGAAAGCATAAAAGCAGAGTACAGAGTTTGAAATCTGGTATAGAAATTCCTGGGATCCTGAAAAAAAAATCCCTGTAAGAATTTAATTCATAAATTCAGAAAAAAATGAATACTGAATTTATGAACACCTCAGTTCTAGTTCTGATTAGTTCATGAGTGACCTACCAGGTTCTGTAGTTAGCTCTCTGTATTGCCTCCACGTTTAATCAAAACATTTGCACAGGAGTGCATATAGTGAGTAAGGAGGAACTATATTTTAATGGCAGTCCTGGGTTCTGTTCCTTAAAAGAGAAAGATTTAAGGCCTGATATAAAGGTTTTAGGGAACAGAATACTTTCCACTGACTTCAGAAGGATATGAATCAGGCCCCTAAAGTAACAAGTCATTTAGTACTGACTGCTAAATTTATAGCACTTCTTTATTTTCTTTGAGCATAACAGCATCCATTCATCACACTGCAGTAACAAAGCCGTAACCTGATATATGACAAATATTACAAGCCTAATGGCTGATGTCCATTACTGACAGGACCTGCTCACCATTTAGAAAAGATTGGCACTGAAGGATTACTGAGCAAACATAGCACCTGAAAAAACTTGCATGCAGGAGTCTGTCATCAGGTGTGTGATCGAGGGCATTATCCAAGAACGCTGGCTCTTATCTTCAGTTGAAAACTGCTGGAATTGCCAACAATTCTCAACAAAGAGCTTCCGTCATGGAAGGCTGATACACCGAGCCAGTCTGGTGATGGTTTACCTTCCCAAGGTTTCATTCCTTGTTATGGATCACCTGAGACCAAGCAGCACACCAGTCTTTAATAGCTTAAATAGCAGGACAACCTAGCAAACTGATGACAATCAAGGGAAAACCAATCCTTTTCGGTAGAAAGACAAAATTCCAAGCATTCTCTTGCAGTAACTTAGAAAGACCCACTTCAAGCCCTGCATTTTCCCAAACAGGATGCTGAGGAAAACTTTCTTGCCACTGATTCCTAGCATTTTGCAATGCCAGCTAACTTTCCCCATATTAAACTGCTCACTAGCCAATTTTTCACCTTTTACAGCAGTATAATTGTTCTCAGGAATACATTAAATTGCTTTCCCCCCTTTTCTTTATGTAACTCTAGATAAAATTACAAATACAAAATTTTGGAGAAAGTCTATGGATACTGCCCTTTGTAAAAAACCCCATACTGTTATTTTTCCTGTTCTTATATTACAGCTTTGAAAAATTATTAATTATTTGCAACTATTAACATGAGCCACTGAAAACATTTTATTATTCCCCAAATTGTGACAATATATTTAATTTGCATGGGAGTTTTTAAAATGTAGCTGAAAGTTTTTGTTTGCTTTCTACATATTTCCAAAAGAAAATCTAAATTAGTTTTGATACTTAAACTAAATTATCCATTGTTTAAGAAAATATGAAAAAGGAAATACTTTGCTATGTTGTAACCCAATAAGTACAAGAACATCTGAACATTTTGCAAGCATACTATTTTGCATTTTCAAATACAGAGGCATATTATGTGAGAATATATTAAAACCAAGACTGTAGTGCTAATTAGCTAGTATTTCACTTTTATCCACAAAATTGAGGCCAGATTTAGGCTTCAGAATAACAGTGGCAATCAAAAGAGTAAATATTATCTATACACTAAGTGGTAATTCAGACTGGAGGTAGATGATATTTTCAAATAAAAGTAGTCTAGAAAACGAGCTCTTAAAATATCTAGGACATTTTTGATATTTGAAGTATCTTATACAGAAAAATTGTTAAACTAAAACATAAGTGGAATATATAATTTGTTGTAAAATGGGCTTTTGCAAATTAAGGAAGATACATTTATCAAAATTAGACTTAAGTCAGGATATAAAATTAGTTTACGTGGTATTCAAATTATGAAAAAAATGAGTTTCATTAAGAAATGTTTTAAAAGTAAGTGATCTGAGCCCCTACCTAGATCAGAATGTATCAGAATTGTAAAAGCATTTGTCCCTGACAAAGAGGTCCACTGCTACAAAGAACAGCAAAGAGATGTATTGGGTTTGGCTACCAAATTCCTATGATGTTGAGGTGTTTACTTATTATGGAAAATTCCATTTATCAGATTAAAATAAGCCCTAAAAAATCATTCTGTACTTGAGATACCCCGTGTATGACAGCCAGCTACAAAACTGTGTACATGCAGGTTCAGGCAAAGCTAAAATACACAAAAATACACAAACACTGAAGGCAAGCTGTGAAAAAAAAGCATGAGAATTGATCTTGAAATCATAACTGGAGCCAACGTTTCAGTTAAGGGTTGCTGCCTCATATGCTTCACAAAACCTTCAGAAATTTATTATGAAGTGCCTGCTGGCTTACTATGAAAGCAGCTTTCTGCACTGGATAGACAGAATGTAATGGTGCAGTTTATCTGTGCCTATGTGCTTGCATTCCTGTAAGGAGATGCAGCATGTTATACATGCACTTGATGTAGACATTTGAAAATTTAAATAAAATTATTTTTATTGCACTAAAGTTAGTATTGATATTTATAGGGTAAAGAACCACAGCATGCTATAAATGAAGTTGAATAAGGAAAGAACATGAAAACTAAGAAACCAATCTCACACATATTTAGAATTTTATTTTCTTTAAAGAGGCCAATAGCATAACAAGCAAAATCAAGTATTTTTCATGGTTTGATTCTGTGAATCATATGGTATGCAATGTGCCCTGAACTATGAGTTAGCATGATACAGAAACAGTCTTCTAAAGTATTTCCATACTCCATGCTAATTCCATTTTATCTTGTTTTAGTTAAGATGCATTCCACAGAAAATCTACCTAACTATCAAATATTCATAGTAATTTACATTGCCTTTTTATTTTGAGTTGGTGTACTGCTTTGGAGAAATAGTTTCTATTCTATGGTCAAGCATAGATGTTTTCAAGATTCTTTCAGAATGTAAAGCATGATATACAGGAAGACTTTAACTTGGATAAAGAACATTGCAAAGAAAAGAGGGGTTGGTGATGGTGTTAGAGATGAATGACTAGCCTGCCTAGCAGTTACTGCTGCAATGGCAGCTCTATGACTCAACAAAAAGAACCCTGTCAGGGAAAGACTGCCTTCCTGACAAAGACGTATTTGAGAAATTTTTCACATAATGCTATTTATTTTCCAACATTAAAAAAGAAAACAAAAAATTGAAGATATGTACAGTTTTGAAGTATGGTGTAATACAAAACTGTTAGTTAAAGTATTATAAGTAATAGTTTTAGTATTAACTTTTAATTAACCTACCCTGAAACCATAAGAAAATTATGAGTACTGAAAAAATTCTCCCTATTCTAATGGCTAGTCATAGTCTTACTACATCTTTGTAATTTACAGTTAAAATAATAACTAAATGTATATAATGTAAAGTTCAATTATTTCTGAAGTGAGAATGTTTTATCACTGAATGCAATAGCAGATTTTGCATAGAATCTTCATCTGCATTTTTTAGAGATTTAAAAATTTCAGGTGTTCAAACTGATCTAAATTGCATATAAATAAACGATTGAGCACTATTGTAATTAAAAGGATTGGTATGAAAGAGACAAAGCTGTGTTTTCAGATGCAACCAGTGAAGAAATGCAGATTAGAGAGAGGTATAATAATGCCATTACAAATAAGCATGATATACAGTCTAAGAAATATGCTAAATGTACGTTGCTTGATTAGGTAGGGAAAGACATAAAAAAATCAATGAGGATTTTTCTTTTGCCCACTTCAAACTACAACTTAGAAACTTCTACTTAAGAAACATAGCTCTTGACCTAAGCTGCTGTGGCTCATTTTCACAGGCATGCTTTCTACAACTAAAATAAAAATACTTTACTTTGCCTTTTATGCTGTCTGCCAGGTATTTCCTGTGAACATCCCATCTAAAATCTCTTGGTTCTAGTAACTAATGTCTGTAAAGAAAATCCTGGCAAAAGAGTAGTTCTAAGCTTCATGAGCAGCCATTTTAAACAGAAAGCTGGTTTTGTTGTGTTGACAATCACATTTTAAACTGATTCCTTCCAGATGAAAAGATGCTATTTCAAACAATGTAATAAAAGTGTGAAGTCAGCTGTTTTAAGGACATAAAAGTGATTTATCTGTTCTCTGATCACTGTTTCTTTCCTTGATACAGTGGAATTTTTATTTTAAAGGAAAGGTTAACAAATAACGGCTACCAGAAACCCAAATTAAGGGGAAGTAAATAACCATTTGTCTTTTAAGAAACACAACACATAACTGCAGTTAATTTTGCACCTCATGTGCCTCCACTACTGCGCTTATGAAATGTTAAAGGTAACGGCTAGATTTACATAACTGATAAATAGCTAATTCTGACAGCTAGCTACTGACAGTGTCATCATCAGATTTCAGAGCTATTTCCTTTGGTAAGGAAGAGATTTCAGACAGATTTCAGATCCTTTTTTTCTGCCTGTGGCTGGGTACGACAGCCTTGCCCCAGCTCAGATTTGAGAGATACCCCGTGCCTCCATTTCTCCATCAGGGCTTGAATCAGTTTCTCACATTTAAAATACAGGTTTCAGTTCTGTAGACTCTAATGGAACTAAAGAAAACAAACAAGTTTTTCAGAGACAGGTCACCAAAAAGTGGCATGATCCAAATCTAAACTGAATTTAGCCAATTAGCCTTAACAGTAATTCCTGAAATCCTTGCTCAGGGGATATGCAGCCATAGCAGTGACTAAACTCAGAGGAGCTTTCGTTTGTGCCCTGAAAATTCTCTCTAGACAAAATTTTTGCACAGCCCTGGGCAAGCAAGGAAGCCCTGGAGAAGGGGAAGGTATACAGCACAGCACGTACGAGCTCTTCCCAGCTCTCTAACTCTAGGTGGTTCTCAGCTCAGCTGCTTGGAAGCATGGAGATTTTGGGGCTCAGATGCAGCACGGTGTCCCGGCCCAAAGTGAGGTGAATGGAGGCAGGCAGAAATGTCTCCATCAGGGTCCCAGGAGCAAACATCTGCTTTACTGCTGTGAAATACTGCAGTCTCTAATGCTGAACCAGTCACTGAAGTAGAAATTTGTGGCCATTATCCTGCGCTACCAAATTTGGCAGATATATTCTTTGCATTCAGAGAATATAAACACATTCAGATAATTTAATGATAAAGCATAGTATAACATTTTCCACACACAAGACTTAAAAGGAGGTTTAATATAAGCATAATTATCACATCAATCTATTTAAACATGAGAGTTGAAACCCTAATACTTAGTGTGGCAACATGATACAAATACTTAAATGTCAAAATTCTAAGGACTAAAAAATTTAGTGTTGCTGATCTTTCGCTAACTAGAGTAGATAGAAAAAAATGGATCGCAAACAACTCCTGTAGGTATCTTTTTACTACTCTAAGCATCTGATCCCAAGCAGCTATCGCAATAAATACTAATGTTATAATGAGTTCTATTTATGTTATAGTAGTAGAAAACAGACAGATAAATAATATCTTTAAGGTTAAAACAACATGATCATGAAAATATTTGAAAAAAATAAAACAACTTGTACCTTTAAAAAATAAAGATCAGACACCCAATTTAATGAGAGTACCTCCAGTGGCCTAAGCAAACAATAACTAATGCCAGTCAATGTCTGGCCTGTTTACTTCTAAGATGATTTTAATATTTGCTAGATTTTATTGTGTTTTGTCCCTATGGGAAATAAGCATGTGTTTCATCTTTAAAGTACATGAATCTCAGAAGCAATTCACTTATTTAAAAGAGTGTTCTTGTTGACTGTGTTGCCATATATATCAGATTAAATTTTGGAAGCAAATTGTCTGTCCATTGGTAATAAAAATGTGGTTAGTCAAATGCTGCCCTTAGTTACACTACTACAACTTCACCGTATTTCAGACAGCTACACACATAAAGTTTTTCACATTCCGAAGCCATTTTTTAAGTGTTTTCAAGTGTTAACATATGAAGATGGGGGTAGGGAACCTCCAGTCAGGAACAGAGAATTCCTGCCTGAATGGGATGATGAAAACCTCATGACAGTAACATCACTGAATAGTGCTGACTATCTGGACACAACGTGGTCCACTGAATGGGGAGCTAGCTTTGCAGCTTCAGGCTTAAACCTGCCGCTGCATCCATGTATGCCTTCAGACAAACTACTTCACCAAATGGACTGCCAAATAAGTCTTCACACCCCTTCTGAATTAGAAGCCCGTATTAAATAATACCATTTTATGTCTAACACACATGTTCCTCAGAACTTTCATATTAACATGCTACCATTGGACAAATAAATGACATGGTATTAGGCTGCTCTGTGAGAACCACCTGCGTGCAGATCTGCTTGAGTCTCCGACACTTTATATCTCAATATCTCCAACTATATGTTTGAGATAAGGGCCATTCCTTCTTGTTTTGGAACCTCTATAGATTAAAAAAACAAGCATCATTTGTTGTGACTCACTAGTGTTGCGAAAGCATCGAGCAACTTTGGATTGTTGGCACTGGTTATCTACTTAGAGACTAAGAATGCATGAACATTGTATAAATAGACATACATGCCCATATGTACACACATTTTAAAACATAATGAGGTGTCAAAATTTCCCAGATCTTTTCTATCTTTATTGGGAAATGAGACAAAATTGCATTATCAAATGTGAGTCTCTATTTACAAAAGAAAGCAGAATGTACATCACCTTCATGCAGACACACAAAAGATGTCTCCTTTGTGGTTATATTTGATCTAAAACCTTGTGAGCATAATATAAATCAAAATCTTAAGGTAAATTATCAGGAAAATTCTGTTAGTCAAATTTGATGTGTTCCTCTAATCTTAAAAGTAGTCTTTATGATGACTTTATTCAAGGCTATACTGTCTTTTAAGTTTTATGGCTCAGCACCAATTCAGAGTAAGAATAAAAATGATGGGTTTAAGACACAAGTCCAAGTAAACCATAGATAAATAAATGAAACTGAAAACAGTAAGACCACATATTGCACATAGGCCTGTGTAGACCAAGGCATGGGGCCAAGTGAGAGTAAGTGGCATAAAAACAGTTATAGGGAAAGAAGGTTTTTACTCGGCATATATATGTCATGGTCTATGAAGAAGGAACTCTTCACAGTTAATTAGACAGAAGAATTCTCAAATTCTTTGTGGGACACTTAGTCTATGCTAAGGCATAATTTTTCTTTTCACTGCAGATCTGTGAGACCAGTTTTCCACAGGGACATGTGAATCCTGTCTTCCAAACTGCACAGGCATGAGGGCACTTCCTGAGGAGTATTGTGTTTTAAGGCAAATTGACTGATTAAAGAGTTGATAAATTTAATTATGTACTATGAGAATTTGCCATATCCCCATTTAAATTTTGCAAGATCATGTTCCCTGAAAATACACAAATACTAGTTTTTTCTAACATTGAGCATTTCTTCTTTAAAGATATGCAAAGCAGGAACAATGGTTCAAAAAATCATCCCTAAGACTTTTATTTTTATTCATGAAAGCCAACAGATTTCACACAGGTTCACAGTTTAAACAATCACACTATTCTTTATAATTTCATTTACAGTTCTCAATTCAAAAATTTATCATAAAGCTGAATTGACATTTTTGTTTCAGATTATGTAATTTCACACAGGAATATGATAATTATTTCTGATAGTCTAAATCACAGGCTTTAGTGAAGACTGCAATAGTCACAATAGTATGGCACAAAGATGCCAATGGAGGATAATGTGACACACAGAATAATTCTCCAACATGACAGATAAAAAGAGGAAAAATTAGCAATATATCATGAACTATGGGGATACATCAGGACATATACAGATAGACATTTTGGTGGTGTAGTGCCCTTTTTTTGGCATCTTCATCCTCAGTTTAATGAGGCTGGTATAAGTACCATGAGTTTATAAATATGAGACAGGCTGGTAGGACTAGAAGGGAGATAGATCTATGTATAGATTTTGGTTTTTTTGAAGTACAAGTGCTAACAGACTTTTCTCAGTCTTCAGGTAGAAATTACTGTTCATGTAGTGGAGGAAGAAGAGAAAAGGTTCCTGTACTTCAGTTTGCAAGATCACAGTCTATGAAACTGGCAGTGCAGGTGGGTCTCTACTAAGAAACAAGATTCCTGAAGATAGCAAGCAAGCATGGGTCCAATTTTACTTCTGCCCCTCCTGGTCTCAAGTGCTAACAAAAAGCCATGGAATGGGGCAGATAGCTGTGTGCATGGAGGAAAGAGCATCTTAACCTACAATTTAGGCTTGCCTCAGAGCATTGAAAGCAGTCTGGTCTTTTGATACCACAGGGTGCCTCCAGTAAGTGGAAAAGAATCTCTACTTCATAAATGCGCACTGGGAGAAGGAATTTTTGGCACGACTGACCATGTCACACTTCCCTGATTGGCAATTTTGTTGAAGGTTTCAGGTGCAGTGTAGCCAAGTATTTGTATCTTGTGGAACTCTTATTTGGCAGCCTTATGATAGGTCTCCTCATCTCAGCTGGAAGAACACACATCCAGCTGGGCCCCAGGAATGGGCAGTGATGGTGCTCGTGAGTGCCAGTGGCTGGTGCTTGCCTGCAGGGCTGCCAGTCTCCTTCCCTGACCTGCTGGCAGCGAGAAGCAGCAGAGTATTACCTGCAGCCAGCCAGGAGAGCCAGACTCAAGAGCACTGCTGCAGTCTCTCAAGCACTTGTTACCATGGCAGAGAGTCGATAAATAGAGGCAGGACAAAGGAGAGTGCCAGCAAATTCCTTAATTGATGAACGATCACTAATATAATGTAAACCAGGAGCAGTCCCGCTTCTGAATGTTTGCTGATGACTCTGCACTCTTTCAGCTCCTACTTAGTCTTGGCTGTTCTCCCACCTACTCCACCCATAGCTGACAAGTTTTGTGCAGCTTTTTAATCCAATCCCCACAAATGTATGAATCAAGGTGCTGCTTATTAGAAAAAAAAAAAGGTGTGTTTGGTCATACAGACAATTACAGGCACAAGAGAGTGGTGAAGGGGTGCTGAGAACAAGACAAAAATAGTTATGAAGCTATTGGGCTGTGTAAATGTGGAGGTAATTGCTCTTTCCCAAACCAAATTAAACATAAATAATCAGATAACTCAGCAGAAATAATGAAGTCTCAAATGATCAATGACAATTGTGTTTTGCACTTTCCCAGGACCATTCAGTTGTAAGAAATGCAAACAAGCGCTTTAAACTGTAACTTATCCAAATGTTGAATTATAAAATTGGAATTCAGGACACTACTACCCTTCCTATTTCAGGCAAGTTAATTAATGAACAGGAAAGTAACAGGTCTGTTGACTGAGTGCCTATGAAAAAAGCCAACTATAACCCAGAACATTTACTGTTAAAATTATGAGCCTATGAAAATGCAAGTTTATAAGAACAAAGTTGTTTACAGACTCAAAATAACAGCATCCATCATTTTAATGTTGTAACTCCAAATTAAGACAGTGCAGATGTGCATAATTTTCTCTTCCTAATATGAGACATAACACCATGTGTCTTTAATATAAAGGCAAAATATACATTCAGCTAGAACATTGGTTTATTCTTACATTTCATATTCCAACCTAAGTGACTATCAAAGCAAAACAGAGTGAATACCACAGCAATAAAGATCATAATGATATAAAAATTGGTCATTGAACACAACCTAATCTCTTATTTGTAGGATCTAAAAAGAATAAAAAGTTTTCTCTATTAATGGTTTGAGTTAATCCAAACATTTTCCCCAGTAAACATCAGATTATTTTTATGTTGGCTATGAAGCTGTCACTCCTCAATAAACAGATATGCTCCTGGTGGGTTTACCTCACTGTCAAAGATCTGTCAATTCATGCATCATCTCATAAGCAAAATTGGAGAACCTCTGCTGCACAGCTCCTAGCAAATCTGGCTGAGCAAAGGCTGCTCATCACCTGAGAGGATTCATGCTGCTGCAGCCCCCGTGCAACTAGCAGCGACTGGATGCTGCCAAAACAAGCTTGCAAAAACCCTGAAGTTAATACTCCTGCCTCCCTATATAGAAAGCTATGTGACCTTTAATGCTGTGCTTGACTGAGCCTTCATTTAGTGAGTCTCAATTAAATTTTATGTTTTGTGGCTCCTATATTCTTGTAAGACAAGAAAAGAGTTCAAGGGATGGATCTGTCTTTGAAGAATTTAATTCCCTATGAAGCAAATTTATTTCCATCTAAAGAGCTGCTCGAGGTTTGGGAGAAGGGAACATTTTAGGGTTCCCCTCCCGTATTTTTATTTGGTTAGAAGATTTCTAGTGTTTCGTATAGATAAAGGAGTCTAATGCTTTTGAAATGGACAGTGTTCTGTTAGTGGCTAGACAGAAAATATTTCCTCTGTTCTTTTCACTATAATGAGGAGAAAATTAGAGGGATGGTTAAAGAATCCTGGACATTATTTGTGATGAAGAAGCTTTCCATAAAACCATCAGATTGTTACTGTCATACTGTAGTAACATAGTACTGGTTGATTTTTAGTAAGAGGCATTGCAGCAAATGAAACATTTGCGTATGTCTTTATAAATACTTCAGGCTGCATACGTAACCTCAGCAAAACAAGTCAACAAATGGAGGCACTATGAAGAGTCTCGTCTGAACCAGGTTCTGACATCCTCCCTTACCATAGCTGCTACTACTGAAAAATATAAGTATGAATGAGCATAAGCAGTATTTCCAAATGAAAACATTTTCAGGGGCAGGCCATTAGTAACACTAACTGTGTTCTTTTATTTAATTAGGGTTTTTTTTGTAGTCAATTTAACATAAAATCACAGATGCCAGAAGGGAATTCTGAGTGCTGGAGATAGATGCCTAACCTCTCTAATAGTCAGTGTACACTGATTTAAATATTTCAGAAAATCACACCAGTGATAAAAACACACCAGTGCGGGTGTTTCATACTGCCAACATGAAATAAACACAGGGCATAAATGAATTTTTATACCCTCCTCACAGATTTACACACTTGAATCTGAACACCTCATTAATTGTTTACTCAGCATCTAAATGTGAAGCCCTTTCTTGGTGCTCTCTCCTGCATATTTTTGTGGTCACCAAAGAAGGGGTTTTCAGGATCCAGGGTTTCTCCTAATTAAAATAATTTACAGTCCCCTCCCACTTCCTTCACAACTGTCATAATCACCATGCTCCAGAAAACTGGACAACTTGTGTAGATGGGAATGCAAGACTCAAGGAGTCAAACAGATTTCTCAGGATTAGGTGATTACTTTTCTTATTTTTAGCCAAAATTTGCATATTCTTTTTTCCTAGTGCTTACTGCTGATGGCTGTTTAAATGTGATTTTATGACTCTGTCTAACTTCCTGGAGAAAAACAGGTATTCATAAAATTTGCTTTTTGTTTAGGTTAGTATTGACTGCTTTTGAAACAGGCAAGTAAAACTTCATATTAGCTCTAGTCCCACAGATATTTTGTGCAATCCACTTTTAAATTGTGATTTAAATGTATAATATTTTCATGCAATCATATTTTTTTCCTGCTCAGAGATCCATGAATTGATATAAATATTAAAAAAATACTCTGGTTTAATTTCAGTATTGGGGCACAAGAATTCTACAAAAAAACCCCCCAAAAAACAAAACACATGAACAATCCATTAACTTGGAAGTTGTCACTTGATTCAGACTCATTGTCCACATACGTGTACCTAACCTTAATTTTACCCTTCTTCACTCATTCAGCAAAATAAAAATACTAAAGAGGAGTTTGGATGAGATAAATCCTATTCTCATGCTCACTGACTTAAACACTGAAACTGGTTCTGTACTTAATAATTTTACATGATTGTAAATATTAATACTTTAATATTTTTCTTTTGAGAAGCAATAAAAATTAATATAGACTCAGCTTAGAAAACCTCAGAAGCCACAAATTAACATTTTTGTGAAATCCTTTTAGGTTTTAAGATTTTTAAAGCCTTGTAGTGATAATAACAACATTGGTCTTTCAGCAAAAATGAATTTATCACTAATAGAGGCAGCTGTGACAACTTCCTCTTTCAACACTTTAGCAAAACTTCTCTGTATCTCCCTACTTTTTCATTTCAAACCATCTGGTTCTATATGTACATACTTTTGTAGTATAGCTTAGCTAAGGCTCACTGCAAGAAACAAAACTGGTCTAGTTATTAATTTTCACTGCTCATCTCACCTCTGTTTTTCTGGTACAACTTCTGGACACAAGAACTCTGTGCCCCACTGCACCTATGCTGCCTTCACACCTAGCAGCTATGCCACCGAACAGTTCCACAATGAACAATTCCATTTTGAAGAGTATATGGGTTGGACTTTATGATCTATAGGTTGGACTCGATGATCCCAGAGGCTTTTTCAACATAATTGATTCTGTGATATAGGGATAAAAAATGGCTTGCTATTTTATTTTCAAAGTTTATGGAAAGCTGGGCAGCTACTCAAACCTGGGATTTACTAATTAAGGTTACCTTGATTAAAGGCTACTTCCCAAAGAGCTCCTGTGGATAACAGGCTTAACTTTGAGCATATGATTGATCCCATTGCCTTCACTAGCTTTAACTGGACTGCTCATAAAATTAAGCCTATATTTAAATGGCTTTCTGGATCAGAACCCAACTGCCTTAGAGAAGCACAGGCTTAGAGTAGCAGTACCTTCTGAAGGCAGTACAATTTAGGTAACAAATGACCATAAATCTTTTTTCCTTATTCTGTCAAACTGAAAAGCTGTGAAATTTTGCTCACACTGGTCCTGGAAACATTATCTACCACAGGTAACTGGGAATGCCAGTTCATCAGAGCTTAGAAACAAGTGCTTCAAGAATCTGGTAACTTCTCAGGCTGAGCTAGTTCAGAAAATCAGAACAAGAAGACATAAGAGCTTAGATACATCAATACACTGATGTGGCCATCCTGCTCTTGGTGCTGCAGCAGTGTTTGCACCAGTATTTCTGTACAGCTGTGCATTCTGGTCTTTAATGTATCCTAAAAACAAAATTCAGCATTGTGAGTCTAATGAAGACTAATTAAGACTTTTCAAATTGTGCTCGTTATGTAAGACTACATATTTGTCAAATTCTGGCAATTGCAAAAAAAAAAAAAGTGAAATATAAAGAGGATCTAATGTCTGGAAAATGGGTGATTAAGAAAGGTCACATAAAACTGACAATTTTAAAAACATATACTCTTACCCTTCTCGTTGGAAAATAGTCCTAAAACAGTCCCCCAGGCTCTTGTAACTGGTTGGATCAGTTTTCCCTCTTTGAATTTGGAACCTAAAAAAAAATACAATTTACATCACAGCATGAGAAGTCAGGGATTTTAAGTCACTTTTAACTTTCCAATTATTATATAAAAGAAGTTTTAAAGGGTTTTTTTTACATCTCTGATTCATTATTATATACTGTTCCTGATATACTTATTAGCGCTGTTTTCATAGAAGCTGTTAAACCAAGGAAAAATAGAGCTTTAGTAGTAACTTTTTGTGTAGTTTATGGAACTCACAGTATAGCTATCACCTTTGACATTTACACCTCTTTTTAGTTGTTTGAAAAATAAGCTGTTAACCCTGTGTCTGATCCAAAGACTATTGAAACTAATGTGAGTCTTTGGTTAAACCCTGTTTCTGAAAATCGGAAACAGAATATTATCATGCGTTTCTCTTTTTAAATCTGACACAATTATAATAAAAGTCAAGCAGAGACATGACCAGAAATTAGAGCACCATTTATTTTTCATAATTTAATAATAAGATGAACAATAAAAGCAGTGAATTATTCTAATTAAAACCTTCTTTTCTCTATTCACATTTTGACAATAAAAATTTCAACATGAAGCTTGTGACCTTGAAAGCAAAACCAAGATTATGATTTAAGATTGTAAAAATCTTATTAGTTATGATTTATGGATAGCAACAGTACGTTTAACAAACTATTATTTTACTAAGTATCTCAGTTAGAGGATCCTATTCCTTTCAGTTTTAAAACCACAGTCAACACATGCAAGTACATATAGTAGAGAGTAGTTTAGAATACATTTTTAACAATAAAACTTCGTTTTTTAAATGGCTAATTACCAGACAGCACTAAAAAAAAAAAAAAAAAGATGTTAGCAATTCCAGTCTACAATAGCCACACATCAGGCAAACATTACATTGGTTTTATCACTTCGAACAATAATTATTCTACACAACAGTTTCAAGGAATAATTCACATAAAAGTATGTCATATGCCACAGGTATGTTCCTGCTTTGAGAAACATCTATGGTTACTTATTCTAACCGTGACACTGAATCTCATTAATATGTAAGAAATGAAGGTATTTTTAATTTAAGGTTAAACAGCAATATTCTATCTCACAGAATTCAGTAGGGTGAAATCAATGTTTGTATTGTGGCAAAAGGCATTAATTGTTTTAAACATCAGTATTTCTGTGCTAAGCCATCTAATATTTTATTTGAGGAAAAAAAAATCCAGTGATGTAATACAAGTCTTTGGGCAATTATGAAGGCAAGCCCACACTTTTTTTGAAAACAGTTAGAAGGAAACACCAAGTCCCTCCATAGTCCTAATAAAAGTAGTTGAGGCACATCTGGGATCTCTATCTGGGGCAACCTTTTTTATTAGCACAAGAACTTGCTGCCAAGTTGGCAGAGAGAAAAATGCTATTCAATAGGCTTACACTCAAATAAGAGCTGATGCATAACATTTTGTCTGGAAAGAACCCTTGGGATGGCTAATAGTTGAAAAAATGCCTCAATGCCATCTCACAAACTCCAACAGCAATATCAGCTACGGGCGCTTTTACATTGTGGTAATCAAGCAATCAAAATTATAACAGAAAGTAGATTCTATGTGCATTTTAATATATTTAAGACTTGATTGTTTATGTATCAGCTCAAAACTAGAAATGTTGTTCTTTTTCTTAAAGAAATCTTGCATAAACTCACCAGTAAATATCTTTTCCCAAGTATTTAAAAATCATGTTTTCTTAACCCTTTCAAGATTTGGCCTGCTTGTACACTCAGAACAAAATACCACTGTCTCTAAAACATCCTTTGAATAATGCACTTTGCTCTCTTTCACCCTGTAAATGCTCAGGCATGTCCTACTTGCATGTGTGTAAGGTTCCCCACTAAATTGTGCATGCACAACTGTTTGTAGAACTGGGGCTTTATTACAAGACTCACTGAGAATACCCACAACATGGTGAACTTATATAATTTTATTTAACAGTTTACACACTGGCAAATTCTCAACTGAATTTAAATGATTTAATAAAAATACATATTTGATAGCAGTAATGAAAATAATAGCATAAGAAATGCAATAATAGCATATGTAATTTGTGTTTAAGCAGATGAAGGACAACTTCTTGATAAAGAAGTTAAATCAAAGAAGCTTTACATTTATTTCAGATTTTTTTAAAAAATGTAGATAAGACCTTAGTATTAAATGAGTCCATTTGTAACACTGAATCACACAAATAACATATTGCTTCCTTTAGGGTTTTTGGATCCATTCCTTCCCTAGTAAATCTATTTTATAGCTTTAACAGCAATCCTAAAATACATGCCAATTATGTGCTTCAACCTAGATCTGCAAATTCGGTTCTTTGAATCAGAATTGCTTGCCTCAATAAAATCATGTGTAACTTTTTAATGAACTAGCTAATTGATCACCAGCACTTGTTATAAGAAGCTCAGGGAAGAGCTGAAAAAAAAATGTTTGTTTTTCCGGAGACAGCTGCAGCAGCCTGTATTAGTAATCTTAATAATACAGAAGAGCTAAAGTATTTGCTTAAGAAAAAAACAAACTTGGGTCTGTTTTTAATGATTGTTTAGAGGAATGAACACAACTGGGGGATATGTAATGGCTTTCTCTGCTTCAAATCCATTCCTTTCTGAAAGCATTATAAACCCACTGAATTTCATGCATTTTTGAAAGCTGGATGCCTGCCTTGTATCCTATTAGCTTTGCTAGACCAAAAAAAGATAAATTCTCCTATAAATATCATTGGAGCACTAACTTCTGATCTAATCTTTAATTTTGAAGTATGATAGGAAGAATGTACAGGCAGCTGTCAGTGAAATGCTGAACAGACATATGTGCTAAGATGCTTTTCCAGGCCTGGGGTGAACAATCTGCATCATTATCGGCATCCAAGCATCAGAAGTCAATGGACACTCCAACACGCTGGTCCAAGCTTTATCACTTTAAAATGAGCATCAGGCTAACTTTCCTTCCCTCTCATTTTCCTGCTTCTTGGCTTTCTGGGCAGAATGCTGTGGTGCTGACCACTCCTACCCAGAAAATGCTCTAGGAGCTGTGGGAGGCACTTTTCCCCTCTGGCTACTGCTTCCTATCCGCGACCCACTGATGCATCTACTGCCTGCTCTCTCAGCTTCACTATTCCCACTTTCATCTCTCATACCATGGGGGATGTCACAATCTCCTTTTCTGGCTTCTAGAAGAAAAGAAAGAAAAGAAAAAATACCAAAGAGGGCTTCCCCTTTGAATGAACAGTACCTTTGTAAGAGCTTCCATAGGTAAAAAAGTGCCCTGATATTGTTTAAGAAGAGAACATTGTTGTCCTTTCTTGTTCACTTCAAAAGACTCATGGTTGGGATCTCAAAAAGCGTGAATCATGCAAAACTATTTGAGCTCTTGGGGTCTGTTCAAAAGGCAGTGAAAACCACATGATCTAAACCCATGAAAATATTTTAACTTACCCACATTAATCAGCACTACAACTACTACTTGTGAAATGAATAAACCTAAATTATTGTTATTCTACTAGAATGAGAGAGAGCAGATTTTTTATGATTATAACAGTCCTTGATCAGTAACTCTCACGGGGCTCTGCCTGAAATCCCATAATATAGAAGATGCTGAGTTCTTCCACCCGTTCTCCAAGCCACTTACCGTTTAACAAGTGATACATCCTACTGTGGAGCAATGGATACATAAACATACGTATCAGTTTCCAGCACCTAGCCTCTTACAGTTCTTGTGTTTTTAGCAGCTAGTATTTCATTCCAAGTTTAATAAAATCCTCAGTCCACATTGTGCTTTCCTGTCCCAATTCCTACTGCAGAAGTCCTCTAAACAGTCTTTTTTAATACAATTAACATCTACAGAAGAAAGAGCAGTGTGCGCTTTCTGAAAAAAAAAAAAAAAAAAACCAAACTCCTGCCCCTCTATAATTTTCTAAGTTTTTTGTTAACAGTTGCTGAATAACTCTTTAAAGCTGTCCTGTGGATGTCTGCTACTACAGTATGCAGGTATTTAGTGTTTAAGTCTGTTCACCACAGTGTTAACTAAAAATCCTCCCCCTTTTATTTACTGATCTGGGCTGGAGAGGGATTTTCAATTCATACTGAAATTGTTTTAGTCACCTTAAAATCTAACAGGAAGAAATCAGTATTTTCATATCTACAATGAAGTACATAATGAGCAGTTAAATCCCAGCTAGGCAGGACAACCACAATGTGATGTGGAGCAGACTAGACTCATCAAATTCTTGTCCCTCGGTTTGCAAGAACTATACCCTCATGCATAAATTCTAGAATTTTTTGCTGCTTTTATGCAGCACTGCTGACTAGTTTCTCAACCACAAAGTTCAGAGGGAAAAAAAAACACTGACTCAGAGAACCAAGCTTTATACCAGGCTACAGCACTTGCCAATGAGTGGCAGCCTTAGCAGTATTTTCTTTCTCTGCACATGTCTTAGAAGGATCTCATATGTTCTACTCTGTTTTGAATACAGATCCTAACATTTCCATTCATGATTGGTATTTATGCAGTACCAAAGCAAATAAACTTAGGTACAAAGATGTTTAGAGGTAATAAAGAAGATAATTACATGGCATAGCAACAAAATTAATTAAAATATCTGTGCACATTTAAATTTAAAACAACCTTTAAGTAAATGTACAGCCTTTGAAGAATGGAAAGCATTATAATGGTTTTGCATTTTTAGGAATTCCCATGATTCCAGGCACTCCTAGCTGTAGATACCCCACCAACATAAACTGATAAAAATGTATCGTCTGAAGCTTTATATAAATATACATTATTTAACAGTCCACATGCTTATAATAAAAAATAACTGCATTATATTTTAAAAATATTTTGATTTGTTAATTTAAACATTTATTCAGGTGTTACTATGAGTGCTATCTACTAATACTAGATTTAAAGAGAAACTTTGGACTGAAAAATGGACCTTGATCATATAACTTATTTTACTTTTTGGCTCAAGATCTTTGAGTTGCTTATGTTACTTACAGGATAATAACTAAATTGAGACTATAATTCTGTCACTTATTTTAACAGTAAATCATATGAGCTGTTAAAGAGCTGAATATTAGTTTTCGAAACAAAAAATACCAAATTATTTTAAGCTGAAGATACAAATTTTCCTAGTTCAGAGATCATATTTTAAGTACTATAGTATTGCTTTAGTGACTATTTAACTGAAAAAAACCCATATAAGAATATAATAAAGTAGTAACATAAAGAACAGGCAAAGAACAGAACTTATTCTAATCATTCTCCATACTAGTCATAGATTTGCCTCTAAATGCAGTTAGATTTTTGTAGATTAATTTTCATGGACATTACATTTACTTTAAAATAATAAATCAGAATCAGAGTCTTTTATATTCAAGCTAAGCAGCACATTATTCCATCAAAAATGTGAGTGGGAGAAAGAAAGTAGTATTATATATACCAAGAGTATAATAAAGGGGTTTAGACATTAAAGCTGTATTTTGTCAGCTACCAATGAAGAACTGTTTGACTTTTTTATCCTACAGTAACTCTTCCATTATGTGCATAGGACAAATATGCAGTAACTATAATGTCAGAAGGAAATTTTCCTTTATCAGTAGTTTTTGAAAATATTCAGGAAAAAAATAATTTGACCAGAAGCAGATCAAATGAACTTGTGCAGCTGTTTCATGCAGATCTACTCAGCTAATTTTGCTAAAGAATAACAAAAATAACTAGTCATAGCAGTTACATACAAATAGTTTAATCTCCTCCCAAGAAATAAATACCACAGAAACTAAATTCAAACCCTAAATCTTTCAATAATCTAATTCCATCAATGACTGTGTGTGGAGGGGGAGTTCTAAACAATAACAAAATTAGTGAAACCCAAGCTGGTGTTCTCCCCACCTATTTGCACATGCACAGCAAGACCTGTCTGTCTTCAACCCCAGCCTCCAAATCCTGTAATGCTCACCTTCCTGAGGTCCCAGATACAACTGGCAGCTGTGGGCTTCTATGAGCTCCTCACAAAGCACCAGCTTTTCCTCACAGTTAAGGACTCGCAAGCAGTTCACATTTTTGTTATCCTTTAGAAATTGCTCTAATGTTCTTCTGTGAGAAAAGCTTATCTACAAGTCCTGCCAACATAGGAACAGCTCTCCTCTCCACTCTGCTAGTGTAGTGGATATCTCCAAGATAAAATTCTGTAACTGAAGCTTTGCTTTGGCTGTCTGGATGCAAGTCTTGAACACAACATAAGATGATAGCAATGATCATAAAGGCAAGCTGTATTTGAAAGATCACTCAGCATTTTGTGTGAAGGATTGTGCAATTTGTATGACCTCAACACAGTAAGATCAGCTAGGATGCGCCAACTGTAAAAGCAATTGGTACATTTAAACACTACTTGTGTTTTCTGCTCTACATCTTGTGCATAAATCACTTAGTTACACTGGTGAAAGAACCTGCAGAAACCCCTAACGGTAAAAACAGCATTTTGTTTTTTACAGTGACGGCTGGTTTCTGAAACTTTTGTAGTCTCTATTTTCTAAGTAAAAACTACCCCAAAAAATCTAAAGACAAATTATTGAAAATGGCACCACAAGGAATAATTTTGTATTGTCAGAGATGACGGAGCTATTTTTATGGGTTTAAGTATGGGAAGTTACTCCTTCCCTAATACACCAACAGAAGAAGCCTGGTTTTCATTAGTTTTGGATAAAGTCTTGTTTTCCTTCAAAACAGCTTTTAGAGAAACAACAGGCAAAGTGATGAGGAATATAAATTAATGACTAGAAGAGATTTCACAAGAAATCAGACATGATATGATATCTGATTGACAGGATATGATGATATGATATTATGGTCCCAGTATCCAGGCTCGATAAAAACGAGAATGTGGTTTGGCTGACGTGTGTAATATGTGCCAGCTTAAAAACTGTCCAGATTTTTATCTCAGTTTAGCTTCTATTACAAAAACGTATATCCTCTCTTGACCTCTTGCTGTAAAGCCATTCTTGTGTCCTGTGACATTACTGTGACCTATGACACCCTTAGTGAATCACTGCAAATTAGAGCCTTTGAAAAATTTAAATGTGGGCATGAACATTTCATCTATCAGTTAAGTGATATCAGATGAGAGCAAAATTTTTGCTGCCTTTAAAAAGTAAGAGTATTCTCTGTTACTCCAAAAAGATGCAAAGGCAAATCGTAACACCGCTTTGGAAAATAAAGCACATATCTGATAAGACACACAAAGGTTTCAAGTGGGCAATTACTACTGGTCATTACTAGACAATACCTGAAATGCTAACAGTGCTCTAAAACTTCCAGTTTAGGAAAATGTAGTTAGGATCTATATGCCACCAGAAAAATTAATTTTCTTCCTCAACAGTTCCTCTAGAAAGGTCCAAGTACTTCTACATAGTTTTCTCAAGAAATCTTTGAGTTCAGTGTACCCCATGATAATCACACAAAACTTCCCTTTTTGAGAAGGCAGAAAAACTGTTGCAGCCTGCTGGCATGAGGATATATGGGGAGGATTTTTTTGGTAGGTTGCTCAGTACTTTTCAGTATTCATTAGCATTTTAAGTTCTTTGATAAGATCAGTCCTATCACAGCTTAGACTATTCTGATTTTTGGGTTTTTATTAAAATAATTTAGCACAAAAAATTTCAAACTACAGTGAAACATAGAAGTGTAATCACTTGCTCCTTGCAATCAAAGTAGGAAAGATAACCAAAAATATCTTTTCTCCCAAAGGAAAGAAATGGTCAAACAAAGAAATCCAAATTCATTTTCAGTGGAAAATAGCCAAATTGTGAGCTGCTGAAAGAAGTGTTAGTTTTGAGCATTCACCCAGCCTCCTTGTGCTGGAAAATATTTGAAAGGGAAACAATTTCATTAATACATCATGGCTGAGATTTTTAAAATACTGGAAGGGTTACAACCAGACTTACTCTTCTGAAAAATACAGCTAAATACCCTGCATTTGAAAACATCAACTCACACGCCCTTTCTCATTAACAGACAAACCATTTTAAATGAGTAATAGCTAATATACATAACAAAGACATCACCTACTATGCATATGCTGCTTTCATGCAAAGATTACTTTTTTTCTATTAAATTGTATGGCTAAGTGACAGAAAACATACACCCTTAAACCAGCAACACAAGGAAATTCTGAGTTAAAGACTGAAACTCAACTCTTACCCACCCAGCTGTGCCCCAATATTACAGCTTATATGGAATTCATTATCAGCCAGTGCTGAGTGATCCCAGCAATTCTTAACATACAGTAGGACACAACAAGGCAAGTTAAGGATGAAATCCCCTCTGAAGCACAATGATTTTCACTTCTGTGGTGACTTACAGTAAAACCAGTAATATTGGAACACTTCCATTCTGCAATACAGTTTATCAGAAATAGTGCACTTCCTTTTGTAAAAAGCAAAACAAAACCTTGATCCCTTAACTTTAAGGAAAGTTTGCTATGGGTTCATATTGTAGATTTCCACTGTCTTTTATAACAGTACATAAACATACATTAAGCAAATTTTGCTGAAATACTAAAATTTGTCCTAGCAAGTGATGAGAAACCTTTGACACCTGTGAATATACCCTATTAATTCACCACATAAGGGTAATACAAAAGTAAAGGAAATGAGTTCTCACAAATTCAGTGTAGTGGAAAGACAGCAGCTTCATTAGATCTACTTTTATTTTTCTAATAGCTCATACTATTAACAGTTAACAACAAAAACTAATGCTAAACAAAAAGTCAGGAGAATCTACAATGCAAGTTGCACACTGAGGTCAGAAGACTAATTCTGGGTATTCAAGACTGTCAGGATACTTTTTTTTTTTTTTTTTGCAGAACCAAACCACCCCATCCAATGAGATTATTTTTTCTTATTTGTAAATACATTTTAAGAACTACCATTTGACATCCCAGTTTTAAATGCTAGAAAATAAGACTTACTGCTGTAACAGAAACACTAACAGGATCTTGACAACAGCGTGCAAGGCTGCACCTTTTTATCACAACACACTCTCCCAGCTGAAAAAACTCACTCATTACCCAGGATGGTGTGGAAAAAAGATCGTTGTTGCTTCAGGAAAGACAGTTGCTTGAAAATTGGCATAAAGAGGTGAAAATTAAAAAGGAACGTTACTTTTTTCCCCCTCCAAACTCAACCTAACTAGTCCATAAAGCAATGCACAAATCATTCATTATAATGAGTCATAACAATGATTTGTGATCTTCCAAGTTTTCATTTTATGCCCCTCTGTTTTTCCTTAAAGACAGGAGGATAGACAAAGACTGGAAACTTTGGGTCATATGGATCACGGCACCACTGCTATGTCTGGAATTTTCTTATAAATATCCTATTGCTCTGAGGTTCATAGGCCTGACTGAAACAGCAGGGACGATCTCATTTGTACTTTTATAGTTGTAGAGGGATTTGCAAGAGTTAACACAATTTTCCATAATATTTCTTACTGACTTCAGAATAAAGGGAGAGTTCCCTTTTTAATCAGTATCTGAAACATTGTAAAGTCTAAAGGAAAACAGGAATTCTTTCAGATTTAACAAGACTTTTCCAAGTGTTGATAATTTTAAAGGCACAAAACAAGGCAACTTTTGAAAAATTGAGAGGATTTCAGTAAAGTGTTTGTGGGTAGCAATCACTGCAGTAGTCTGGAGGATATACTTTTCAGCAGATTTTACTGCTTGTTCGCAACTTTGTGCCTTTTAAGGACTATTTTTCCAAAATGAAGTGGTAAATTATTCCTTTTGAGTTCACAAAAATATTAAAATCCAGGAAGCATCATCTGGTTCTGTTACAGTGATGTCTATCTCAGAAAACAAACTGTTTCTCTAACTACCAGTGGGAACATGGAAAAGCTCCTTTCATTTTGTACAGTCACAGAAGTCTTTTAAAGGCATTTTGCTCACATTTTTCTCCAGACAGGAAGGCAGGCTATGCTAACATGGCTGATCTGACTCTAATATTGAGCCTGAGGACTGAAAAATAGGAAAGAGAAAAGGCAGTTTGGATGTTATGCATTCAGTATCTCTCAGGAACTACTGTTTTATTTCCTTACCGTGTTCCTCTTCCTTACACTCTCTTAGTCCAGTCTTCATAGTGCTGCATGGATTCAGAGATAAAACTAGCTGAATTATTGAATTGTTGAATACCTACTGGTAAATCAAATAAGCTTGTTGAAAAATGACTGTTTGGAAAACATGCTTCTGCATGCTTACACAGAATTAATGGGTAATTACTATATATATTATTACATATAACGAGTAGGATTATTTCTTTATTGCCAAATGGCTATGTCTTGTCTAATGTCAAACAGAGGAAGAATGCAATAAATAAACCCCTGAGTGTACAACATGTAGGCATGTCCCCTCTCTCCCTATTTTTCTTAGCACATATGCTAGCTAATGGGAAAGGCAGCCATAAGGCTAGCTCTTCGGAAGAACAGCATAATTTATCTTCTTCCTAAATTATGAAAGAAACAATTCTTTCAAAGATCTAGCTGCACGGTGGTTTGCTATGTGATGCAACTCTGGCAGTAGGTCTAGTTGCTTCATTTTTGGTCTAATGCTTTGTGCTTTATTGCACATTATGTTTGTGCACATAAATAGAAATCCAAGGATCTGCAGGATTCAACTCTCCCTGCTATGAAGCCTGAAAGGTGCCCAGTCTAAAGTATGAGAAAGATCTACTGTACCTAAATGTTGCAGAGTACACTCGTATTATCCTTGTTAAAACTCGACTGTTTAACCAACTTGTAGCCTGAAACCCTTCCAAGAATAAAGCTGACCTTAAAGATCTGCAGAAAGGAACCTCCAATTTTATTACATGCAGGATTTTACCCTTTTTCTGTTTCAAGACTCTCTTGAAAATGCAGACAGCCATTCTGCCTAGAAGCTAAGAGACGTATCACCCACCAATTTATTAGAGGACATTTATTAGAGGTCATAAGATGCCAACTTATCATTAGAACTGGCAGCAGAAACCACAGTCTCAGAATCGACAAACACTACTGCTTTTGTTGCAAGAAGTTTTGACTATGACTGTGGTCTGGGAAAAGGTAAATATGGAAAGTCAATCACAGGGGAATGACTGATGGATGTATAGGGAGTGAGAAAAATTATGAAAATAGGTGGAACAGAAAAGTGTGTGGTGTGGAAGTAACACGATATATTGAGCAGATGGAAAATCTCGAGGCAGATATTGGTCAAAATATGAGCAATGTACCATTGCATCTGCTTCTTCCTTGCCATCTCTAAAAACTATAGACAAGCACTTCAGTTCTGCAAGTTTCTCTCTCTACTACTGCATTCAATAGATAGCATTAATGTGACATAAATTACATCTGAATTATTACATGCTATTAATTTACTGTACCCTACATGATCAAATTATAATTCTTAAATCCATCAGCTCCCATTAACAATAAAATCAGCTTAAAAATACATAAGAAAAAGACCTTTTAACTTTATGAGGCACTTCTGTAGGACTTTCTACTCTAAGAAATACGTACTACAAAATAGTATATAGTCTTCAGAGATTTCCTAGACTTACACCACATCTCATCTCTAATATCAAGGGGCATCTCTAACATGTCTTAAAGTCTTTTTAGGACAAAGACACTCCTCTGCTCACTGTTCTGTTTAACATACTTCAGCAATTGCTGTTTTCCTTCTCACCACTAAAGTATATGTGTGCACAAAAATAGCTTTACTAAAATACACAGAAGAAATATGGTATGACTTGAGTAACTAACTTTCTTTTAAGAAATATGTGTAGGGAGAATGGTTCAATGTCTACACCACTGATATAATTTATGTCTGAAGAATAAGAAGGATGATCACAAGAGTAATTCTGTGTTTCCAGACCTGTTCATATAATGCTCTCTAAGTAGACTGCAAACTTTCTTCCCAGGGTCAGGACTGTGCATGAAGAAGAACTTGACCTGCTTACTTTCTTGTCATTAGGTTTCTGTCCCAAGGGCTATGACTGTGTGAAGTTTCAATTAACATATTGAAGAAGCTCTTCAACATAGATGATATGGTCAATTGCAAACATTTATTAAATAGCACTCACTGCCTTCAGAAGTGGAAAAATTCTCAAGATGATCAGGAAAACTCAGCCTGTAAGCGTAGACGAGTAGCTATGAATGAGAAATCACATTCTAAAAATACTGAAGAGAGTTTGAATCAATCAGTAATAAATCACTTCCACCTCTTTTCTCCTCAAAGAGAACTCTGCACACATAAGAAAAAGAAATCTCTTTCTGAAAAAAAGTCAACTGATTTACCCAGTATTTACACAGCTGATTCAAGATTTACTTTGCAAAACTCTACTAAAAATCCACTTGTTTACCCGAAACAAGCCCTCATTGGACTTCTAAGAAGCTTTACAGCAGAAGTCAGGGTGTGAAAAGCCCCACCAAGTTATTTCAGACATAAACCCAGAAGCTCTAGGAAACACGGATGTGATAACTACAATGATTTCATATGTGCACGCTTACACAGACCCTTGTCTTCCCTATAATTACAAGGAACAGAATTTTCTGTATTATGAAAGGAAAAAAAGAAAAAACAACAGACACGCCACTAATTCTTCAAATTCCTTATTATGCTTGATATACACTTGCATGGTAGTTAAATAAACATAAATCAATAGATTGACATATGCCACAGAGTTTAGATACCAATTTAACACCTCTGTATAAAGTTAGAGAGGAGATTCAAAAAATCACTTTGAATTTATTATTTCTAGAAAGAGTAAACAAAAGTCTTTGAGGATTAATTTCATGCTGTGGGTTAAATTTCACTCTCATGATAGGCCAGCTATTGCCTGGGGCACTACAGATAATGAACCTGACAAGGGATTAGCAAGGAAACACTTGTGTTATTATAAATCGTGTACACTTCCCTTTCTAGCCAACTTCATCCTTCATGACATTAACAAATTACACTCTTTGTCCATGTTTCAATATAATGCAAGGCTGTGAATGACCCTGAACCAATAGTACATTAGATAAGATCTTCTCAGGGCATAAATAGCTATTAAATTTGGTTGAAAGATCCAGACGTCCTGACTCAGAGAAACATTTTCATGTAAGATCTGTTTTAAGAGCATCAGCTGATAGAGTCTAAAATAGTTCATAGAAAAATGTGCACAATGGAATTAAAAGTAACACAGAATCAGAATAAATGTTAGGTAGTGTTAATCTACTACAAATAGGCTAAGACAATTGCTTGGCTTCACTGTAAACAGTGATTTACTAAAGAGCTCAAATACATAATTTATTGTGTGGATATTAGACTAGAAGTTGAAATAATGATTTTATGTCTAAAGCCAGTTAGAATACCTATGATGAATATATATGCTTTCTGTGTTTGATCCTTTCATCCTTTCTTTTCTTGAAAAGCATCAAACTTTTATGAGTAAAAATCAGTTCGCTTTCTATACAATCCATGCTGTGATGTGCTGGCACACAATGGTGGTGAAATTGCATCATATTACAAAGTTAAAGTAGAAATCTGATATGATGAACTGGATCCCTTATTTATACACTACCATACAAAGAGAAAGGCAAGAAAGAAGTCCAAGCTCTGAATCACCTCTTGCTGACCCAAATCAGCTTAGAACAGCTTCTTGAGCTTTAGAGATGGTAACATTACTGCTAATGCTTCCTGTAGGGAGAAAGAATTCTAAAAATGGTTCTAGTAATATAGTTGCCTCTCTGAGTCATTCAGAGCAATCAAGCACATCCACAGAAAGCAATTTTTTGTGTCCTATTACTTTCCCACTTCCTTTGAAGCCAAAGCCATCTCCAGGCTATGGTACCACATAATTTCTAATCAGCACATGCTAATCATCCATGCTAAAATACTCAGAGATTTTTTTTTTTGTGCTGGATTGCAAAAGGCACAATTTCTTCTTTTATTCCTCTTGTCAAACAGCCTGGGCACAAACCCTTGCCAATGCTCTCTTAAACACTCTGAGGGAACAACACAAGCTGTTCCTGGACCCCAAAGGTGTGAGGTTATGATGTTAGAAAAGTATTGAGTTTTGCCTCTTTGCTCCTATTTCTGCAAGCAACTGAGCTGTGCTGTCCCTCACTGCAGTTACAGAATGCCACCATGAGTCATGCTGAGCTATGCCAGATGACTTGGACCCACTGTATGGCTGGTATTGCTCTTGTATGACCAAATCAGAGAAAGGAATTTCACCATTGTGCTCTTGCAGTGTATTAGTATAATTTTCTTACTGCCTACAGTGTAATATAATACAAGTATTTGCTGCACTTCCCTCTTAACTTTCTAACTGGCGAGGGAAATAGTACAATTGTGTTAGGAAGCTGATAATGGGTAAAAAATATTTCATGTTTAAGAATTTACCATTATGACTCCTTGGCATCATATCAGGCTAGGCAACTGCTCTCTTACCCATACAGCTGAGCCAGCTCTACGTTCAACGGTAACACCAGAAGTTGGTCAAAATTACTATTAAAAGAAGGACAAAACCTATTAGAATTACAACTAAGCATGCCTTATACTAGAGAAACACTTGGACAGTATAATGAGCCCTATGGTCAGAGTCCTCCAAACTTTTCTAGGACTGGAGGTACTGCAGACCAGACTAATAGGATTCAGGTGGGCTTAATACTGGGAAGATAGTGAAACAGTGCTAACATCTTATGTTTTCCACTCGAAATGTAATTTGGTGAATGGTTGTTCTGATGACAAAGCCAGTTTAAGAAGATCACTGCAGACTCTTTGCTTTCCTGGTGTAAATATCTGTGAGGCTGTGTAGTATAGAAAAAACTTATCCCCACCCTCCATGACCAATTTCTGCTATTAACCCAGATTGCTTTATTTTTCATGGTGAATTCAAAACTTCTCTTGGATGGATGTACACAATTCAAGCCAAAATCACAGCTTTGCTGTGAACGAAAAAATTTAATTTTCCTGATGCAGTTTGTTCTGTTTTCTACCACAGGATCTTATAAATGCCATATTCAGCATAAATCTGAGACAGGACATGGTATATGCCTCCCTGTCTCAGCAAGTATTAAGCATAGAGCAGAAAGTGATGTCTTCAAAAGGAAATAGAGCGAGCAAGGAATTGCTGCCAAAGGAAGTGGAAATGAATTGGAGAGGAAGAATCTGGGACAGGTTGTTAAAAAGGATAAAGAAGAGACACAGAGGGAGCAGATTTGGTGGAAAAGGGTAGCCACTAGTGTAAGGCGGACAGAAAAAAACCCAAAAGATTTTTGGACCTAGAAAATTAAAAATAAGAAGAAACAGCACACTGGAAACAGACATAAATGAAAATATTTGGGCCACAAAGATCTGTAATGATTTATGCACATGCCTCATTATATATTCTTTAAAAAAATTCTTTCATAATTTTCAGTGAGTAATTGCTTCATGAAAATCATGTTCTCTGGGTAGTTTGTTTTTGGAAGTGGCAGTTTCATTCTGTGAAATTTCTTAGAGAGAACTTTCAACTTGAGACATTCCAAAATGACACAGCTCTTAAGGCAAATATATAGAAATGTGCAACAAGAAGTTGCATCTTTAAGATCCTCTCCTTCTTAAGTCCATAGGATACACGATAGTCTGCAAATGAATCAGGCTGGATCAGGAATAAAGATGTTGAAACTGGTGTTTAATATGCAGGAGAAGTTACGTGTGGCCCGTGTCGCTGAAGAGACACATTATAGATTGTGCAACTTACAGTGTCCTGAAAGATAATAGCTGTAAGTTCAGACATATTAAGTTCACTTAGGATGTAGCAATAGTGTATGCCTCTCAGTTGGTCATTACTTGAATAAAAAATCTTAGGTCAGCTTAAAACAATTTCATGCTACACTTCTAACCATGGAACAGTACACATTCTACTTTGCATTAAACAATCTGCCTTCACATCTGTCACATATTACTTGTTGTCTCTTTTTCCCCTTCCCTGAGGGGAGCTTCTTGTTTTGACAGCAGTTTATTGTCTGTATTTCTGGCTAACTCTTGATTTATAAAGGAATAATTAGCAAAATAATGTAAATTTATTTCTATTTTTGATGTTTCTATTTCATTTTAATTGACTATGCCTATGGAGGAAGAAGTCAAAGAAAATCCTAACAGCAAATAGAGTAAGAGAAGGAAGAGATATACCTTATTACTAACCATCACCTGCTTTTATCACCTTGTTCTTCCTCAAGAAAAGTATAATTGGATGTGATGGATAAGAACTGCAACTATCTTCCTCACAAGAGATCTGCCGCTATTTGTCAGCTGGACAAACTGACATCCTGAATCAATTTTTGCCTTTTAAAAACTGAGGACTTTTTGTTAATACATGGCACAAGGTCAGCAGGAAGATGGTTTTTAGTGAACAACCAGGTGACAAAGACTCTCATTAGAAGATGAATCTTCAATGTTTGATACTCATCTCCAGTCTAACAGGCCCTATAATGCAAGAGAGACACGCTTAACTCTGAACAATTTTACAATTTCATATAAACCCTATAACCAGAGACTAAGGAGAAACTGAATAGACTTAACATATTACTTTAAGTAATGAAAATGAAATATTCAATCCTTTATGCCAGATTTAATAATAATTTACCTTATGAACGTTTTGTGTCAGAATTTTTCAAATTCACAGCTAACTTAAACTTTGAAAAGAGAAGAGCTAGGCATTGCTTGACAACCTGAATTAATGTGTCTATCAGCATTAAGCCCATGCTATACAGTGACATCTCTCCAGTAGGTAAACTGCCTCTGAGACTAATGTGTCTTCACTTATTACTTCACTTCTCTTTAGCTAAGCTCTGAAGTGCTAGGGGACACGAATGATCTTGTCTTCAAAGTAATTTAAAGCCTGCTGTAATAAAGAATGGAAAATAGAGAGAGAAAGGTCTCGTCAAAATGCAAAATCAACAGAGAGTGTCAGGAGGCAGAGCTTGCTGTCTGTAATGTGATCCTTCCACACACCATAATCTCCATTTTATTTTGCCTAATGAGGCAGGAGTTAAAACAGTTGACCTGATCAAATTCAGATGGCAGCCCTAGAGGATGAGCCCCCTGCTGCACTCTTGTCCCGACACCCTTTGTTACCTCCAAGTAAGCTGAGACCAGGCTGCGAACCATGTAAATAGGAGGTTTTTCAGGTTAATGAAAAGCTGCTACACTCTTCTAAATAGGGAGACAAGGTTATACTTTTCTAATCCAAAGAAAGTTTCATGAACCTCAGTAGTAAAGTTTAATGAATGCTGGTAATTTTGAACCTCATAAATAAAGACTTGACAAAGGGTAATATTTTCCTTAAAAAATTCTTATTCTATAAGCAGGGCTTAGCATATACCATTAGAATAACAAGAATTTGTTTTCTCATGACAAATTCAAATATATCAATTAAAAAGGGATGTCTTGGGAAAAGGTAGTTAATGGTTCTTATGAACGGATGTTTTTATTAGGTGATGGCATGTTTGCTGTTTCATTTCATTACTTATCTGCCAAGGAGTTTCTTTCAACACCAAATCAGAATCTACATGCTACAATCATGTAACACATTCAACTTCAGTCCATGTGCTCCAGCTGCTGACAGAGATAAATCTTTAGAAGTACGCCAAACATAAAAATCATCTACATTATCTTTCAGCATGTAACATAATTTGCAGTCCTTTACACAAAGGAAATAAAAATTGGATTCACCAACTATATTTCTACATGTCACTTGAAAGATGAGACTGTGTTGGATAGTACAACTGTAGTGTCTAAAGACAGGCAAGGAGAACCAGGGAGCATTAATTTGGGTTTAGTGAGTGCACAGCTTTTCTTCAATTTTTAATGTGATGGAGGGGAGATAAATGTGCTCTCAAAAGACCACATAGATAAATGAAGTGGATAGGATATACAAAAAAATACCTTAGAGCATCTCTGGAGTTTCATTAAGAAGTTTGAATACATTTCCTGGTTTGGGATGCCTAAATTTTTCCTAACATGGAGCATTTGCTATTATAAAAATATACATACTAACACACAGAGAACCCTAACACACGGAGAACACATTAAACTCAACAAGCAAGAATTTGATGCCTACATAGTCAAAAAAAGTATGATTTATGCTTAGCTTGTGCATTTACATTGTTTTAACTCTATTAAAAATTTATATTAATTTATCTGTCTTAAAGAAAAGTGTGGCAGATCTCATATTTGTCAAGATTTAGGCTTATCTCTTATGTAGTTATTCATGTGTTACTTAGTGTATTACAATTTTCTGTTCAGATTTCACTGGACTGTATTTTTATCCTATTTTTCCTTTCCTCAATCAGGCATTTGTGACACCACTTTTCATACATTCCAGTAATCAATTCCAAAGCCATTCATCAGGATTTCAGAAGCCACTCTTGAAAAATTAGATACATGTGCTCAGTGTAAATGGGAATGCAATGATTTATGACACAGGTCACTTGGAAAACCCATGAGTTCTTCTCCAGTGACATGCCAGAAATCACAACTATTACTATAGGTCTGTGATCTGTTTATTATACAGCGTATGGGAGGTGTGCCATGTCTAACTCATTTTTAATGTGTTACATTTTTTCTGGTTGATTTTTGAAAACAAGATTTACAGTTGTTTAGAGTTTGACAAGAGCAGTAAGCTGCTGGTTTAGTTAATAAGTTTTAAAATGGATTGATTAAACTATCAGCCTGTTTGCACTCAGTGTGAAAGCTATGAAGTCAGTACTGCTTTAATTGCAACTACAGCAGTCAGCAGTTCTGTAAATCATGTGTTATG
Source organism: Campylorhamphus procurvoides (assembly GCA_013396655.1). Lineage (NCBI taxonomy): Eukaryota > Metazoa > Chordata > Aves > Passeriformes > Dendrocolaptidae > Campylorhamphus > Campylorhamphus procurvoides. The sequence continues at coordinate 42,616 of WBMV01007230.1, forward strand.
CATCCCTTGGATGAAAAAAGCATGGATGCTCAATCGAAATGGCAAGGAAGAAATTGGATTCCTGCGTTCTCTTCAGTTTACAAAGGGTGGTAATCACAACAACAACTAAAAAAGGGCATTTCTAGAATTCCATGACCTCAGTTACCTGCTTAAGGGAGACATAAGTATGTTCCTGAATCATCCAGCTCACAAAGCCTTGTTATTGCATCTGCTAGAAATGTACTTAATCAGCACCTTCCCATAGACGACATGAGAAAGAAAAAGCAGATCTGACACAGACCCAGCACAAATCAAATGAGGTTTTTCATGGTGCTTGCCATATCAAAACAGCCAGTGAAGTTTTTTACTGCTTTGGCATTGGTACAATCAGTGGTTAAGAGCAAGCTCAAAGAAAGTATCAACCAAGTAGTTTATAGTACAGATGCAGACATGGTTTTATTAAGAATATAAGAGGGTTCTAGTCCTCAATTAATGCTACTTCACACAGCATACAATTCTGATTGCATGATACACAAATTCCTACATAGATATGCACCACAAACATTCACATCTCTACCACTGTGAACATAGGGATTAAGTCATGCCTAGCAAGTCTAGCTGAGACAGACACTTCAGTGGCACTGAAAGGCTCTGCCTTCAGGCTGAGTTAGGATCTATCCTAAACTCTACTAGTCACATCCAGCCTGTTAGAATTAGATATGTGCTAAAGCAGAATCCTTGCATACATTTTAAGTACTTAAGTATTATTCATCTTATTTACCTTCAGCCATCTTTTCTTCAAGGGTTGAATTTAAGTCAGTCATCCAGGCTCCCTGCAGAATCAGTGCAGAGACATGCATCTCCAAAGTCCGATTCATCCCATCCAAAGATGGGTATCAAGGGCTGATGTTACTTGTCCTGCATAATTGTTCCTCTCTTTCCCTTGACTATAGATGGAGCTGTCTGCCTTTGATACACTGTCAAGGTTCTAGCTAGTGGCCTTAAAGAAGAGGTACACATTTGTCAATGGTATATTTTCTTAGTTGGCTCCTTGCATTTTCAACAGTAGCAGAGATATTTCATATGAAAATATGATAAATTATTTGAAATAGAGTAGATCACTTAAACTTGACAGCAAACTATTATCAAGTGTCCCCAAACTCCCACAACCATATTCACAGGGCATAGCATAGGTGCACATGTCCCAATAATTTGTGGAGGTCACCACAGGAGCAGCAATGGTGAAATTTGAATAGGTAATCCCCTTCGGTCTGCTCTCTTTGCCCACAAGACTGCAATGCCTGGGGTAGGTTGTGATACTTGGATTTGTGATGTAATCCAGACTCTGCAGGATGATAAGGAAAGGAGAAGAAGGTCTAGGAGAGGGGCAAGGGATAGAAGGAGGTTCAAAGATGGCAGATTCAGCACCTCAGTGACTTGAGCATCCATAAATGTGTACATGAACAGGCAGTTACAATAAAACCAAAGGTCTGTCATATAGTCACTGGACTTGTCCACAACCTATGATTGGAGAAAAGGTCATGGAAAAAATCTCACATTGTGGAGAAAATCTAAGATTGCGGAAAAGAGAGATTAAATAACAAAATGCTTGCTGAAAAATATGCAACAGAATTAGATGTCAGTGTCTACTTTGCTTAATAAAAAAAAATCTATGAAACATGAAATTACTGAAATTTAGTTCATTAAAAACTGCAAACAAGACTGCTAATTTGATTAAAAACCAATATAAGAAGCACCCAGCTTCTTGGGAGAAAATATTTTTTCTCATATTTGTGGGTCCACTCTGCAGACGGCTTGGCCCCTTAGTGTTTTGCTTCTGACCATCCCACCCTCTCTTTCTTCATTGTCAGAACTGAGCTGACTTCACATGCACAGTCTTACTGCTCCATGCTCCTGGTGGGTCACCTCTCCCCTAAAAAATATCAGAGTAGAGCAGACTTGTACTCGCTCAGGAAGGTCTACAGGTCCTGCAAAAGGAATCTGCAATGAGATTATGCTAAAATAAAGGGAGAATCTAAGCAGGAGAAGAAGAGGCAGGAGTCCCAGGATAATAGGGAAGAAGGGGTTGGGCTGTAGAAGGAGATCTGTGCCCAGGAAAACAACAGAGTCTCTGCATACTTGACACCACGCTTTGCCATGGCCTCCATCATGGACTGAAACCAGTCTGGGTTAAATTACAGCCTTTGTGTGGAAGGAGAGAGAGTAAGTAGGGGAAAGAGAGGAGGAGAAAGAAGAATCTTATCTACCACCCACAAAACCTGTTGAAGCCCACATCCAAAACATTTCACAGTAATATGTGGTACAACTTTTTACTAATACAGTGAAACACTCAAATGAGTTCACCTATTGCTTGCCTATTTCTGCAGTGCCATTCCACATGTCCCTTCCCTGCCATTATTTTAAAAGACTTCAAAATGCAACATATGATATACATCAATAAAGTTAGATTAAAAGTTCAGATTAAAATGCTCAGGTATTGTAACATTGCACTGCATCTTACATATGCAATGACTGGAGACTTGTTTAAATACAAGGAAAAAATATTTCAAAGTAACTTCATGAGAAAGTGCAACATACCACTTATGTACAATAATTGTTTACTTTGAGCTTGATCCAAAGAGACGGCAACTTTGCAGTAATTTTTGGCTTGAACATCAGAAAATTTAGCTCTACATGTAAACCAAAATTCTTTTAAAAGAATTTTATTTTTTTACTTTTGTAGCTCTTAATTTCATTTATTGGGCTTTTCTTTTTTTTAATTTTAGTTTAAGACAATAGGATTCATCAGCTGAAAAGAAAAAGACAAATCTGTTTCCAGATTTTACACAAATAGTAAGATTTTGTTTGCTGGCATATGCTGGTAAAACAAAAAGATTGTGAAACAGGAGTCAGGATTTAAACTGTTATGTTTTACAAAGATATATATCAACAATATCTTGAAGCAATTTTGATTTTAGAAACTCCTCAGATTTAATATACGATCTAAAAAGAGTTGCAAAGGACGTGTTTACATTACTGGACAATAGATTTTATCTAGATTATGTCTTATTTCTGTTTCCAACTTTAATTACTATTTTATCTGTGAAATATAGAGACAAGTATCTTTGAGCAGAAGAATGTATTAGATTGGTGTTGTGGTTTAACCCCAGACAAGCAAGCAAACCCTAGACAGCCATTTGCTCATTGTCTCAGCAGGATCAAGGAGAGAATCAGAACAGTAAAAGCTTGAAAATTCACGGGTTGAAAAAACAATAGGGAAAGCAAAAGCTGCACACAAAAGCAAAGCAAAACAAGGAATTGGTTCACTGCTTCCCATGGGCAGGCAGGTGTTCAGTCATCTCCAGGAGAGCAGGGCCCCATCACACATGATGGTGACTTGAGAAGACAAACACCGTCACTTCAAATGTCCTCCCCCCTGCCTCCTTCTTTCTCCCCACTTTATATATTGAGCATGATGTCATATGGTATGGAATATCTCTTTGGTCAGTTGAAGTCACCTGTCCTGGCTGTGTCTCCTTCCAGCCTCCCACGCACTCCCAACTTCCTCACCAGTATGGCAGCATGAAAAGCAGAAAAGGCCTTGGCTTTGTGTAAGCCCTGCTCAGCAATAACAAAAACATCTTTCTATTATCAACCCTGTCTTCAGCACAAGTCCAAAACGCAGCCCTGTACTAGCCACCGTGAAGGAAATTACCTCTACCCCAGCCAAAGCCATCACAATTGGCTGTTACAGACATCTTTTCAAACCTTGTCTCCCACAAGCTTGAATCATGCAAGCACAACTATGTTCAGACTTACAGCTACTGTTTTAGAAGATTAACTCTGCTGTCAGGGATCTTAAGAAGTCTTGGGTTTGTATTCAAATCAAAGAAACAGCAGAATTCAGTAGGTCCCTGGAGACAGAACTTTTTCTAAACTAGTCAAGCTCCTAAGATTTACAGCACATAAGCTCTGGCAACGGTGACAACCACAGCAAGCACTACACTACATCATATGTTATGTCATGTACACTGCACAGATATACCATCTCTATTTCAGTTATATCCTTCTAATATGGGTGGAACAATTTATTCTTTGGCAATATTTCTGGCTACATCACCCCCCAGATAATTCTGACAAAATACTAGGGATGGACTTTCAAATGAAAAGCTCCTAAAATTAGCTCAGGAATCTTGTGGAAGTATTGACCATAATTTTATTTGATTTTAAGATGCTTATTCTTCTGGCTTTAATTAAGCTTGGATAGCTGTATGAGACCGAGTGATTCAGAAAACAGATGTTTTTATCTTAATCACAAAAATAAAAATTAATTCCAGAAAGGGCATTTACCCAGAACTGCCATGCACATGCATTTTCAGCACACTTGATGGTAGTTCTTTAAGTAGTTTTAATCCTTGAAAGTTTAAACTCTTTCAGTGTTTCCTCCATAAAGGTAACAGACAATGTTCCACAAAAAATTAGTGAAGGAAGAAAATAATTATCCTATTGTAATATATTTATCTAGTTACTTATCACAGAAGTAACAACAACTGAAAGCATAATAAAGATGCATCTAGCAACAATGTCAGCGATAAAGACCAGAAGTAGCAGAACTTTGTATAAAATATACTACAAAAATATATTGAGCAGTTGGAATTTATAACCACTGGGTGTTTCTTAAAACATTAACCTGTCTAAAGCTATTGTAAAATGTAACCAATAGCATACATAGCTGCACTTGCAGAAAGACTCTAGGAGAAAGGAATAAAATTAATTACCCTCTTTCAAGTTTTCCCAAAATGCTATGCTTAACATATTTCAAAAATGTCAATTGATACATTAATTTTGCCCTGTCATTACTTTGATTTTATATTCCTTATCTAAAATGTCTTGGACACATGCACATTTTCCGCAACTCTACCAAAAGCACGTTCTTGTAGTGGGAAGGAAAATACAAAATACACAGATCTACACACAGATGATAAGAAAACAACAATATTTACAAAACTTTCCCTACTGATAGATACTTGTCTGTTTTTATGGTTCTGAAAATAATTCCAAGCCACCAGGGAAAGAAAGTGCAAGAACTGAACACTACATTAAGTTTAACAAGTGGTCTGGTAAGGCATATGGAATTCTTGTTTTCTACCACGATCTAAGTAAGGGGAAAATGCTGTTGTTAGGATAGACACTGATCATCATTGATAATCATGAGGTATCCCAAGTTAAAGACACAAGGACCTGCTAACCTGAGCACTATGAAAATATGACAGATTTTGTCTTGAGAATCTACCACAAGAGATGAAAGGAACTCTAGTGCAGTAACTGTGTACCTCATAGATTCATGCAAAAGTTCTTGATCCTTGGATGGCACAGTGAATATTTGAACAGAAGAAGTATGGAAGGAGATTCTTCTTTTGACACTTGTCAAGAAATGAAGAGGGATATGAAACGGTGTGAAGGAGAAGACTCTGCTGTTTGGAGAGAGTATAGGTGATGCTGAAACACACAAATATTATAGTCAGCGTCTGCAGTCACCAGGCCACCAAGGGACAATGGGATCTTTTGAAAAAGTAAAACTGCTTCAGATGTCTTTCCCCTACAGTTCAACTAAAATGATGCAAAGGTCAAATGCATGCAGGTACCCCCAAAATACCAGGCAGTGGAAGGATTTAGGAGAATTTATTTTCAAAAGTAGAAAACACAACATATTCTCACAAAACTGCATTAGGCCTTGGAAAATACACATCTCCCATTCTTCTCAGGGCTTTTATCACCCTTGCTCCCCCAGCCTTCAAACATGTCCATAAGAATTTACATTTTCTCATAGCAGGGAGAGCTTCTCTGGAATGCAGCACGAGAAAACATCTAAAACTGTCCCTGGGAAAGAAGCCTCCTTCCAGGCAGGAAAGCTGTCTGAAGTGAAAAAACCCTGATGTCATAGTAAAATATTCTGGAAGGATTTTCTACACTTACAATGAGATCCAGAAAAAAACCCTCAAGAACACTAGCCTGGAATTACACTTCTGAGGGCAACAGTTGAAGTGTCAGCTCAGTTCTTGGCACTTGGGCATACTATACGCATGCCACACAAAGTGCAGGTGGAGGAATATATGGACAGTGCTAAAAAATAAAAATATTCTGTATCTTGTCTACGTAACATTCAGCACCTGCAGCATAGATGTAAATAGGGCAAAGATTTCAAGAACTGATATATTTTACACAGATTTTTTTTGTTTAATTCTTGTGGGGAGAAAAATGTGCTTCCATCTCATTATTTTGATAAGGGGAGTTGTAGTTGTTGGAGAAATGAGAGGTAGGGTATTAGTGGCTACAGGGCTCTCAATAGCATCTGGCAGAGACAAGTTCAGTTCTTGCTTTTTTACAATGCAGTCTTTAGTTGAACCAGGCACACAAGTGAACATGCTGAAGGAATGTCTTATTCAGAGCTCAAATTTTTAGTCTTGCCTAGAGCAGTTTCTGAGCTTTGAATAACAGATTATGCCATAGAGACTCAGAGGTCAAGGCACCTGTGTACGTTGTGGGAAGGTTAAGTACGATTTCTGATTCAGGAAGGAGGAATTTGAACTGGTTCTCTCACTTCTTAGCTATGTGCTATGATGATGAGGTTATTGTCTATTCCAGATCAGTGCTCTCTCTGTCAATTTTATCTTGAAATTTAGAATTTATTATATCGTTTATTCATAGATATTTAAATATGTAATGGATGCACATATTAAATTATGTCAATTTCAGAGAACTATTTTCCCAATGGCTTTGAAGTTTTTCATTGAGTCTCTGGGTTAGCACCTGAATACTCAAGGAACATGTGACTGCTGCTGAGTCCATCATACTTTACTTCAGTGACCATGAAAATGAGGACAAATAGATCAAACTATCTTAAGCTTCTGTTTAACTATGTGACAGAAACCAGCACAGCTGGAGGCAATTCTTAGCAAATTGATCAGAATTCCTTTAACTACAGCTTAACTAATAAATAGACTTCCATAATTTTCTGCCATCAATCTAAATGTATCTGCAAAATTAGTGAAACATTACATCTTGAAATGTTCACTAAATCCTAAGTATATAACTTTGGTAAACTTATGTAGCTTATCTTTCTGTCAAATTGGAAAAGAATAACTGTTTATAATAAAAACTTTTTAACTAAGTAAACTCTGTAGAAAATTCAAGTTCATAATTAATTTGCTATGCAACAAAACTGGTACTTTTTTCAGTATTAACTTCTGTTACCATGTTTGTTTTCTGATTTTGTTTCTTTGCTTGTCTGTTTAAAGACATTTTTATATCAACTTCTGAAACTGGTAGTAATCTAACTGAAAACTTGAAAAGACTGTACGCATGTTGATGTCCTTATTTTTCCACTTTTTTTAAAGTAATGACATTTCATCCAACAGTACAGAGATTTTCCTGGATGGATCTGGTTTTTTTAAGGGGCTTTTCAAATATTCTGTGAACAAGACAGGTCTTGAACTCTCTTTGAATGTAACAAGCACTTGGAAAATCTAATAAAAATACACTTCTTAAAAATGCAATTGATCTGGCTTTCACACTTTTTCACAATTATTTCTGCAGTTACCAGCAAAATCTGAAAGTAATAGAAATGTCCTATTTGCTAAAATAAATGAATACACTGAACTTTTTTTTCTTTTTTTCCCCCCCCTAAAAGTCCGTGTTGCACTCCCTCCTAAGGGAAAAAAATAACAAGAAAAAGATGCAGTTTGAACTCAAAGCAAACATAAAAGCTTTACTTACCAAAAAAAAATCAATTACACACCCCAATTTGTTTCCATCCTCAGCCAAAGGAAAGCCTGGTTAGCATGTTGCAGGATCCAAACACCTTGGATCTATGTGTTTCACCAAAGTTTACATTATGCCTATTTCTAAGAACCAAACAATTAGAGACACCTGTTAAAAGTGCCTGTGCTCTGTTCACACTTCATGTAGTATCTTAAAGTGACAGCATATTAAAATGTCAATGAAATTTTTTTCCATTACAGAAGTATTTATAACAACAGAAAGTGCAATTAAATTGCCTGCTCCTAAGCACTTGCACTTTACTTGCTTAACATACAAGAAAAGTACTAAAATACACTGGTGTAGAAGGGAAAACAACTGAAAATATAAATGAAATACTCCAAAACACACAAAACAAAAGATACAGACAGAAAAAAAATCAGTAGTTAGATTACTCTCCCTCACAATTTTATGTACTTATTAAACACATAATACATTACTTCTACAGATAGTCGGGTATCTACTTTAGGTGTATAGGCCTATATTATAAAGAGAATATTGCAGATAAAACAAATACAACCACGCTGAAATTACTTATTCAAAATTTTGCCTTTGATTTTGTTCTCACAATATAACTTGCAATGAAACATTCTTTGATTTTGACCACTCCAGCATAGAAATATCTGTCTAACTCATGTCAGAACTTTTTGAGTAGGAACTAAGCCACCTTATGGACCATGCCTGAGAAACAGAGCATGATAATACACCTTCAAACAATTTCTACAGATCCTTTTTAGGTATCACCCATCCACTGAAGGTACATTTTACAGCACTTCCACTCTTAAAACACCTTCACTGTTAAAGAAAGTTAAACAAAACTTCCAGCTCGGTAAAGTGGATTGTTGTGGGGAAAATGAATTTTTAAAAGTATCTGTTAATTTAGAAAAAAATTCCAACAAATACAAAAGCTTAAATTTATCAAAACTGAACTTCTAATAAAACCACGTCATGAACTCACGCAGATGGTCAGAGCAAAGCACCTAAAATACTACAGTTCCATTTCAGTGTTCAGTGAAGTATGAAGGGTGCTGCACAGTGTTGCAGCAGTGCCTCAGAGAAAGGTAAAATTTGACTGTCTTTTATAAATGTTTCATATTTTGCCATCTATCTAATGTCACTGATGTATATCACCCTAAACTTCCAAAAAGTCTCATTTTGCCATACCAAATTATCCACCAATATTGGGTGTATTTAACTGATTATTCTGAGCTACAGGACTTTGTGGAATGAATTTAACAATACTGCAGTCAAGGGTATATTACTTTTTACTCACCTGTCCTAACATATTGTCCCAAGTTACCACTTTGTAGTAGAAGGGAAAAAATTAAATGTCCCTCAGACATTTTTGCTCACAGCTTTAGCTTTAATAGAAGTAGTGTCAAATACAAATCTGAAAGCTATAGTACATGAAAAGTCAAGACATTTTCATCTGTATCCCTTCTGCAGTTTCACACTAGCTTCCAAAGTAGTAGCTTCATCATTTTGAAATCTGAAAGGTTTACTGAAAATTCTGATTGACGTATATCCCAAAGATATTTTCTTCTAACATATGACTCATCAAAACTTTGGCTGACCAAATTTCTGTTTATTCTGAGTTTTATTATGCTCTGGTTTATTTTTTCAAATATGGAAGCATTCACATACCCGTATTTCAAGAAAGCTATCTGTTTAGAAGCTAACTTGTCTGCAGATAGCAAAATAACCTTTTTCAACAGGCTTCTGGATATTTGTTCACATCAATCAAAATTGGAGCAACGGCATAAATTATGTCTTCCAATAGCACCTGTGCATTGGCCCTGTGCTGTACCAGTTTTATGATTTGTCACCCAAGACTGAAGTTTACATTATTCTTAAGCAATGTGATTAAATGGGATGAGGGACTGTGGGCCCAGCTTTTCAAAGCTGCCACGTGTAGTTCCACTGTGCTGAGGCTAGCCAAGAATAGTGGAACTGTTGTAGCCCCAGCACTCATAACACAACTCTGTTCTAATTGGTGCAGAATTCCTGTTAGTCACAAGGGTCTGTACTGGCAGCCACAAAAATCTGGAATGTAAAAGACATTCTGACCATTAACTTCTTTCCAGAATATACCTATTCCCATATAAGAGTTTGTGAGGAACAGGTGAAGCAGAGTCATTAACCCACCTCTACACTACATACCACCTAAGGATTTCTGATCCATTAAGGAAATTTTCCAGTGGCAAAAATCTCTCTCCCTGCCTTCTGAGCTGTTAGAATAGCACAAAAAGGCAAGAATAAGACCTTACCCTTTCTATTCAACTGCTCTAAATCCTTCTGCTGTATACATTTCTACAAAGGCTGCAAAGTGAGTAAGGAAATTACATCATTAATGCATCTCACTGAACTCAAAATTTGGTGTAACTAATCAAGGTTTCATACATAGTAGCTTCTGTAGTACAGTCAGCTGAAGCTATGTGGTATCTTGTTCCACAGGCATGATGTTCTTTGGGATTTCATGTTGTTTCTAATGGCTGAGATGCTTTACATGTTACTCATAATGCATAATACACTCATCATCATTCTTCTATTAATATTCTGTTGATTCATCAGAAGAATGGACTGAAAGGGGCTGGCTGAATCAGTGAATTTAGCCCCTACTATCACAGGCAACTCTGGCATATATGCCTTTATAGGTCACTTGACCCAAGAAAGTGACTGCTATAAAGATAGTTAGGAGGATAATCAGTTTTGCCTCCACAGTACCTAATATTACGTATCATAAGACAAAAGATTAGAAGGCTATCCATCCTAATAGCTAGTCCTTGCCAATGGTCAGTAGAGGATCATCAGGCAAGATGACAAATACAGCAAGATGACAAGTATTAAATTTCTGTTTTCCCTTCTTCTGTTTTCCTATACAAAGTAATTCCCTTTGTATGTCCTTTCTCTCTTCTGTGTGAGAGCAGTATCAGAACAAGTTTCATGTATGGAACTATACCTATTCGCATATACAGGTTCACTTCCTAGCTAAGGCAGAGCTTCACGTTCCACTTTTCTCATGCTGTTCATCAGAACTGACTGAAAACTTCTGCCTGGAGAGAGGTCTCAGTTTACTTCATCCCATATTCCTCCCTCTCCAACTTGTTGTCGGGCAGTTTGCTCCTTTCCTTCCTTTCTTTTCCTTTTCCTTTTCCTTTTCCTTTTCCTTTTCCTTTTCCTTTTCCTTTTCCTTTTCCTTTTCCTTTTCCTTTTCCTTTTCCTTTTCCTTTTCCTTTCCCTTTTCCTTTCCCTTTTCCTTTCCCTTTTCCCTCTCCTCCTGCCCTCTCTCCTCTCTTCTCTCTTCTCTTCTTCCCAGTTTTCTTGTTAAATTAGTTTTTGGCCAAATGAGAGGGCTGAATCTGTTAAATACAGTCCTGGCATTAGGGAGTACGATGCTCTTTTTAGTAGACATGTATTACTATATCTACTGAAGCAGTAATATGAAATTTCAACCCTAATTACATGTTTCACAGAGAAGTCAACAGCCTTTTGTAATGTAATCATTTGTCATGGTAAGAAAAACAGTAAATTTTGCAATATTGCACAATTTTATTAACCAGGAACTTGAGGAATCCTTTATTCATTCAAATTTGGCCAAGTATTTAGACATTTGAATTAAGTATTGCAGAGTTGATAAATGAACTACTTTGAAGAACAGGAATTAATATACCCATGATTTAAATGGTTTGATGCCTCTGACTTAAGCTCTTTCACAATCAGTTGAACTGATGCAAGAGTTCACCTGAAACACAACAGAAAGGTTCCCTCTTCTCTTTCTTCTCTCCTATTGCTCCTCCTTTTTCAATGTATGGTACTGATGCTTTCTCTGTGATAGTTCAGATGCACACACTGAACCCTTCTAGCAAGCTGATTCAATTCACAAATTCATCAGGAAGGTACCAATTAGTCTTCTCCTAGGATGATATGTTCTGTAGGCTCATGGGAAACTACAAGATCTACAGCCTGTCTAAGGAGCACTGTTGACATGAGGAAGATAAGCATCTTGTCCTTTTAGCAACAATGAACACCAAAGTTGGAATTTCCTGTCTCATGAAATGAAAACTCAATTTCAGTATATTCCTAAATTTCCTGAGACATATGCCATATACTGTCACAATGCATTATCTGAGTAACAACAGAATTATAAGCTGTTTCCCTTCTTTGATCTGTCAAATTGTTCCGATAATGCAACAGTTTGGCAAGAAAAAGAATGTATCTGAAAAGGAAAAGGATACATTGCCATTAATTTTAAAAACTCACTTTTTAATGATTAGAGAAGTATTTACTTGCATAATATTCTTGTATTATTTTTATTTCCCTGGTGATGGAACTCAGCTTATAATTGCAAAGGAACATATTTGTCCATACTAACTGGACTTAATTTTCTAAGAGAAGATACAATCCTATAAAGCATGTTCTATCAGATGAGATAGAAAAAATTATAATCATAGAAATAAAAGTTCATATATAACTTTGAAACATAGCAAATAAATATGTATACATCTTTGATTACGATACAATTTTGAATTACGAGAGAGTTGATCTAACAGTATGCAGCCACTAGAATTTTTTGATTTATCATCAAGCTAAATCAATTTTCCCTGCAGTTTTGCAACCTCTAGATCTGGCATAAGGAAAATCGCGGGACCAAACTAGAAAGATTAGACAAGGGTGTTGGGTGGCAAGGAACCGGGAGCAGGGCTAACTCTTTTAGTGTCACACCACCCTTTCACTAGATTAAATGTAACAGCACTCTAACGACAGTGCGTACACACAAACCTTTCATGCATACCTTTAGCATAGTTTGGTGGTTGCCACTGATGGGGTTGCCCCCTGCTTTGTCCTTGTATTGCCTGACACATAATTGTGTGAGTAACTAATTCAGGAAACAAGCTGGTCAAAGGGAAATCCAGTGAGAAAATGATTAATTGATAATTTTTCTACTCTCCTAACTCCCTGAACTGCCACTGTATGGCAGTGTAAATATCAAGGGAACAAGAGGAATTGCAACAGAATTGAGCATAAAATGTGGGATCACATTTTAAATTAAATTTGCCTTCATTCACTTCTATTTCTAAGATATGTTATAANTCTTTTTTTCCCTTTTATACTTTGCTGTCCTAATTTGTATTCCAGTTTAACAATTTTAGAACTATTTAATTTGATCTTTCCAGTCTGTAGCTGTCTCACCAAGGAAAAAGCACCATGAGACAGCATAATAATCTAAAGACCTGCTGCTGTCTACAGGCACTTTTTCCAATCCAATTCCCATTTGTCTTGTTCTACTTCCTCTCCTGTACTGTCTCTGAAGGTTGATTGATTCTTGTGTTCAATGGATGCAGCTCACTAATGTGCTAAACAAAGTAGCATCCAATGTTCCTCCTGGGTGAAATCATCTTAATCTAAGTTGCTACACCTGGGCAGATGTTAGATAGCCAGTATCACATGTTGCACTCAAAAAAACCCACCTCCCTCTTCTCCATTACAGACCCTGAGCTATGTATCAGCTAGCACTGATACGTAGGCACTAGCAGCACTTTCTCACCACTCTACTGCAGACGTGTATATGGCAGCCAGTGAACAGGGGACACTGCTCCAGATTTAGGGAAATGGATAAAAAGGTACAAGGCAAGAGAGTACTTTTGTAGTTACAAAAAGTTAGTATTGCAATGGATCAGCAATCCATTACTGTGATACAGGAAAACTAGGAAGGTCACAGCACCTCTGAGGCATGATCCCTTCTGTGTGTTGCTCTTCAGCTGGTGCCGTTGAGCTCTGCCCCTGGCTCAACTTGGGTTGTAAAAGCACAATCTAACCCACTGCCTTCTCACCAGGGAGTCATCAGCTTACTACAACATCGCAGCAGCTAAAAACTTGCAAATATTTCCTTAGCTTTTTGTTGTTTCTTTTTACTCTCTTGAGAAATAAATTCAAAAGACAGCTCTATTGTGCCAAGATTATTTTGGAGATGGTATTTTACTTGCATCCCACTCAACACGAATACTCTTGTTTCTCAAAACCCCCTCTAGACCTAGAATACACACTGATGCATCTGGTCATAAAAACATACAAAAAGCATAGTTCATAAAGATATTATCTGTCTTTTTATTTATTTATAGATTTACTTGGCACTTACTGGCCTAACACAGTTATTTTAGGGACATACTTAAATACAGCATTAATGGCCAACTTCTCTGAGAGAATTATTGGCATTGTTACAGTTACATTGTGCTTCCAACACACATAGCTTTATTCTCTTGTATTCATAGCTTCAAAAAGCTAGCTCAAGTACAAGCAAGAAAAAAGAAATGTAAAGAGGTAGAAAAATTATTTTCTGTTCATTGTGAATTAAGACATTAAACAGTGATTTTCCATACTTAAACTATCGCCCACTCATTCTACTAGATGACCAAAGACTAATAAAGTAAATATATGGGTCTTTCTCTTTTTTCTTTTCTTTTTCCTCTCCCCTCCCCTCCCATCTCCTCCTCCTCCTCTTCTCTTCTCTTCTCTTCTCTTCTCTTCTCTTCTCTTCTCTTCTCTTCTCTTCTCTTCTCTTCTCTTCTCTTCTCTTCTCTTCTCTTCTCTTCTCTTCTCTTCTCTTCTCTTCTCTTCTCTTCTCTTCTCTTCTCTTCTCTTCTCTTCTCTTCTCTTCTCTTCTCTTCTCTTCTCTTCTCTTCTCTTCTCTTCTCTTCTCTTCTCTTCTCTTCTCTTCTCTTCTCTTCTCTTCTCTTCTCTTCTCTTCTCTTCTCTTCTCTTCTCTTCTCTTCTCTTCTCTTCTCTTCTCTTCTCTTCTCTTCTCTTCTCTTCTCTTCTCTTCTCTTCTCTTCTCTTCTCTTCTCTTCTCTTCTCTTCTCTTCTCTTCTCTTCTCTTCTCTTCTCTTCTCTTCTCTTCTCTTCTCTTCTCTTCTCTTCTCTTCTCTTCTCTTCTCTTCTCTTCTCTTCTCTTCTCTTCTCTTCTCTTCTCTTCTCTTCTCTTCTCTTCTCTTCTCTTCTCTTCTCTTCTCTTCTCTTCTCTTCTCTTCTCTTCTCTTCTCTTCTCTTCTCTTCTCTTCTCTTCTCTTCTCTTCTCTTCTCTTCTCTTCTCTTCTCTTCTCTTCTCTTCTCTTCTCTTCTCTTCTCTTCTCTTCTCTTCTCTTCNTCTTTCTTTCTTTTTCTTTCTTTCTTTCTTTCTTTCTTTCTTTCTTTCTTTCTTTCGACTTTTTTCCTTGCTTGTTTTATTTTAGGCATATTCCATCCATGGTTAGAAATCAGGCATGACAGTGGTCTAATGCAAAAGAAATCAGGCATGACCACGGTCTCCCCTGAATGTGATCTTAATGTTTTATACTACTGACAAATCATTAACATCTGTTAATATCTCACCCAGCTGCCTTGTTAGATTGTTTTAAAAAAAATCTTATGTACACCATTGATGTCTCCAACTCATGGCCTAAGTAACCTTTCCCAGCTGCTTAAACCTTATTTAAAATATCACTTTAAAATGCATACATTTTTAAACTATCCCATTTCTTTGTCTCCAGACAAAGTAACTGTGCTGACAACTGTTCATTCCCACTCCCCAATTCCCATCTTAAATACTTATTTTCAGCATGTATTTTTCTTGTAAATAGAATCCCATGTACTTTCTCACCTCCTGGTCCTTCACTTTCTCCTTTCTGCTCTTGCTCTCATTCCACTCTATCCTTCATGGTTTCTTTTGACTCATAATATTTTAAATACAGGAATAATACAAAGAAAAAGATTATTTAAAGATTATTTCTTTGATTATCTCACACGAATTTAGACTTGCAAAAAAAGAAAATGGGGGCATGCCATGAGCCTACCATGTCTAAAGGGAATAAACAAAGGGAAAGGGGAACAATATACAGTCAAGGGTGTGTAGGCAGTTGTTAGGGATAAGACTACATAATGGAAATACTGGAATATTAGAAAATACCTTCTGGCAGTGAGAGAAGTAGGTGATGCAGGAGCCTTCTGAGGGAATCAGAGGTTGCTTGTCACCTGGCACATTTTAAAACAGGTGGGACAAAAGCTGTGGTTTGGGACCAACCAATTGGCAGAGAAGAGAAAGAGGGAGAAGAAGAGAATGAAGGCGAGGGAAAGGCAGCTGAACTCAGCACCAGGATGGGATCTCTGAGTGCTAGAGCAGTGTTGGCAGAACTTGATGGATGCAGGCTGCAACTTCTCATTTGGGGACTGGCTTAATTTTAAGTGCTGGTTCTACTGAAGTGGTCTAAACTGCCTCCAGTACAGCCCAAGATAAAATGCTGGCAGTCCTGATACCATTCTTCATTGCCATGAAATAGCAGATGAATAGGTGAACAGATGTCGCATGTCTAAAATAAATAAATCGGATTAATAAATGATGTACAAGATAGTCCACATTGCATTGAGCACCAAGAGTCCTAATGTTATTTTTTTTCTCACTGTTAAGAGTGTAAAGAACACTGAGGCAATTTACATTACTCTAAAAAGGTACATTACCATAAGTTATAGGAATTCCTTTTTTTTTTTTGTGACAGCAATACAATGGCATATCCTGAAGCTAAGGGAATCTAAACAAATAAAATAATTAAACACATCTATTGCATTTAATACAAACCATAACACACTAAAATTCTACAGGGTAGAAATTCTGTACAAATATGGTTACATTTTTCCAGATCTGTTTGCTGATCGACACATGCAAAATGTTTCAAATTGAATTTCATGTAAATGATGAAAATTTGGTCATGGCTTCTGATTCATATAAACATCATGATTACCTGTAGATATCTTGAGATACTGTAAAGGGAATCCAAGTGTTTCTATACCATCTCTACTTTCTCTGGTAGTTTCTAACTAGAGAAACAAACAGTACAATGAGTATATTTTGGTGAGTATTTAGTCCTAGGTTCTCTCCCTTTTCTTTCTTTCCCCATCAGAGTGTTATGAAAAAAAGAATTATTCTGTCATATCTGTAACCCATGGTATGATTCTTCACCATAATTATGGTTTTAGAGCTCTTCTGTCACATTTTCATCTTCTGTCTAGAAGATGGTTATTTGTAGCCTCATATTATAAAAGGAAATATTTCCATAAAATCAAGACAAAAAAAAAAGGGGGAAGAAAAAAATTTTTTGGATTTAAACTGTGAGTGCATAATGTGCAGCCCATGAAATCACAAAATACAGTCCACACTACTCTCTTGCAACTGTATCACATGGTCACAACTAATCAACTGCAGGTTTTTCCAGTGCTAAAGAACTTAAACATGAAGAAACTTCACTTCCTCTACCAAGGAAGATGCTGTACCAGTAAAATATGTTTGTATACATTTATTTTTTAAAAACATGTAAATATACACATGCAGATTATAGAAGAGAAACCCTCAGGATCTTGTCATGTTACAAGTTCTGCCCACGTAGTTGCCAGTAATCTTTGTATCAACTCTATAAGCACGGGAAATCCAAACATAGAAAGAATATTTGCTATCATATTAAATGAAAGCAAAGTGTACAGTAAAGGAAATTAACTATCTTAGCTCATTGTTCTAACTGGAGGAAAAGCAAAATAACAAGCAGAAAGTTGTTAAGAGAACAAATGAACAAATATATCTTGCAAATGTCTATAGTCAAAACTATTACCAATAACAGGATGGGTAATACCCAATATGTCTTTTAGCATTATTGCCATTTATTCCTCAAATCAGCTGCTCAAGGAATTGGGTGGTAAGGGTCTACCAGGCAGAGCTGTGCTTGAGGAATACAAAAAGATGCATGAAAAGATGCACCAAAACAAAAATTGGTAGAAAAAATTAAAGAAAAGCTTGAGAGAAATCTGTAGCCATCTGATTTGATGATACACAAAATCAGTTTTTATCAAAGAAGGGATAGGATTATTTTAAAATCAAGAAAGAAATATATGTTACAGATCTTCCAAAACTCTACATTGATTTGAAATAGGGTATCATCAAACAGCTCTGCTGTTTGATCACAAATAACACAGTATCACATGTAGAGATGATTAAGTTGCATTAACACAGTTCCTTTTATCCCAAACGATTCTTGACACTCTTCATAAAATATACATGTGGTATGCCTATGAATAAAAAAAAATTAAAAAAAAGCACATAGGAAGAGAAATCACTTTGACCAGAACTGCAAATAAGAGCATCTGTTTAACAGTGCACATCAATTCTGTTCTTTAATTCAGGGAAGGATTTAAATTGCAATAGAATATCTAGCAGGAATTATTAACCCATGTACCCTTATTAATTCCTAACAGACTACATAGAAAGAAAAAAAAAGGCAAATTATAGAGCACATCCATATTCACATCCATATTCAAATTATTGTGAACTGTAAAGTCCTTATTATAAAAAATTTGGATCTGTATGTAAATATTCAAAGTATTTCAATGCTGAAATTCAAATGCCAAAACCAGAATATAAGCTGCAATATGCACATGAGCCCTGTGAACAATTGTGCCAAAGGCCACTGATAATCCAAGTAAAACTAATCCCAGAGAAAAGTCTTGGCATTTGGTTGAAATAAGGACATTAAACTGAGTTGATCAGGGATTACTTTTACTTGGGGCTTTTTCCCCTCAAAATGACACTCCCCCCTCCCCCCCATTTTCCAAGAAACTATCAGTTTCAACATATTTTTATACACTTCTTTTAGATGACAATGGATGTTGTTGTCTACATTTTCAAGCAAAACCTTTTGTTTTCCTAGTTCAAAATTACTAGCAAGTCATTGAAAAGGGAAAAAAGGAAGTGAAAACTTTCAAAATCCAGAATTAATCACATGAAGTTTCATTGGCCAAAACTCACTGTTTTTCTAACAGTCTTCTGAGAGTTCAACTGTTCATTCCAATACAGAATATTTTGGTATCCTGATAATTTTCCCAGGACAGGAAGACTGTTTTCTGCTTAAAACTGTCACGAATCTAACTAGAGCAGTTTGAATCAAGTAATATGAACTTAACATGGCCTGATGCAAACCAAGTGAGCTATGGTCATTTGGAAACGGTAACATTGTATAAGGACAATGAACTCTTCCTTAAACCAATGTTTTTCAGAAACAGGCTCCACTACTGCTCATTCAAACAAAAAAGACCAAAAATCAAAGAGGAATTAATGATATAAAGGAAGTAGCTCTTGCAAAACAACAGATGGAATGAGATCGGAAACACATGTAGTAAGCTGAACTTTTTTAATAAGACCAAAATGACAGAACTGGAACAAAGGAACAGAAAGGATAAACATGCACACAAATCAGCAGAACAGTTGCTAACTAGAAATGTGTCTGTAATGAAGAGTCCAATCCTCGACTTAGACCCCAAATTACTTTCTAAATTTGAGGCTTTAGATTCATGATATGGAATTAGAATTTTGCAGAAAGATTAGCAAATTATAAAATCCCTATCATGACTACATGAGAACTTTCTCCACAGTTTCTAAGGTGAATTATTCACCTCATATTTTAAATGCTGATATTCTGGATCACACATGAGGCGGAAAGTCAGTCCATATGAAGATTCTGATTGAACACTGAACTATATAAAGAGGTGTTAAAACAGAGCAACATGGACTGCGGCTTCTCCAGATTCTCCCAAAGGTGAGAAACAGCTTTAAGTCAAAAACCAGGGACAGTGGATAGGTTAATCATGAAAACAAGCTACACTTATTAACCTATTGTTCTAGTAGACTGAAGCAAATGTTTTTGAAACAATGCCTCCTGGGTCTCTTTTATGCATTGATTTTGAAATTGCACACTCACCCCAACATGAGACACAACCATATCAGAAAATAGGAAAGGATGTTTAAACATAGAGAAAAAAATCATATGGAACTGTCATTATTTGAGTTAACTAGACAAGTATGAACACACTGCCTTTTGAATATATGTTTAAATTGTCAGGAAAAAAGTTAACCTACTGATTCTCCTGATAAAATAATAAACTAGATTTTCTCCAAGTCCTTTAGATGGTATTTGGCATATGATAACATTTATCACTCTTTGAATACATTATTTGGAAGTAAAAAACTCTAAATACTCAAGTTGTATGAAATAATTTATCTTCACTGAAGTCAACACAGATCTGAAGCGTGATTTGGTACTAGTGTGATATGAGAGAAATCACCTTTCTTTCAAATATTTGTCTCAAAATGTATAGTGATGTCAAATTACTGCCATAAAGAAAGAGAGAAGCAAATAATTCCTCTAATCCACATAATGTTTTTCCTGTTCACAGGAATTTCAGACACAATTTTTTTCAGATGTGTTATGCATTTGAAAGTTTTTGGTGATGTGTTGCTATTTTTTTCTCTATTATTTGAAAGCAGTTAATCATATATCTCTTCATTTGTGTTTTCTATTAAATTCTGTCATGTAGACAACTATTAAAAAAATTACAAAGTATGGTTTCCATTTCCTAACTACACAATCCAAAATTACTATTTCTACTTCAATGTATGTTTCAGAGTCTGTACGAATACTTGCACAGGCAACTTTGAAATCTGTTTTCAAGAACAGTGAAATCACTAAAATTCAGCTGTATAAACATTGATGATAACCAATGAAAAAGAGAAAGCACATATAAAGGTAATCAACTTATAAACCTGAGGAGAAACTGGCCATAATTTTATTTCTAGTCATAGTTCTAACTTTCCAATATCAACCTTGGCTGCATTCATTTTTTGAGGTGTTAAAATGTAAGAGCAAGGCAAATTTTATGTTAGGGCATGTACTTCAAAACTATCAAACTCCTAAAAAAGGTCATTTTTATGCCAGCAACTCAGTAGTAAGGAAATGAAAAAAATGAACAGTTTTTTCCTGAAAATTCATGCTGTTCAAGGCAATAGGATTACATCAGAAAATAGTCTGGAATTGTCAGACAGAACACAGTAACATCCTCCAATTATCAGTCAGGCTTGCTTGACTGACTCCTCAAACACCATCAGCTTTCCCTTGACTTTAGACAAATCCCTATAACACTCTCTCTTTCCCTCACCAACTACACGTGTGAGTTGTTGCATAAATATTAATTTTATAACAATTAAATGTTATTAAGTTCTGAATTTTGTGCATTTGCTTAAGCCAAAATACATGCCACTAGGATACAAAGGACAAACCCTAGCTGAAAAAGCACTTCACTATTTTTAAAGTAAAATATATATGGCAACATCTTGTCATATGTATCATGATCCGGCACGTCATTTTGTCATCCTTTGAAAGTCTGATGGATGAAAATTACATTACAGCCTGCATTACACTTAAGATCCAAAAAGGATCCAAAACAAGCAAAACCAACTCTTTATCCAGACAGAGACACTTCGCTCCTCCCTCACTCTCTAGCACAAACAGTTCATGTAGATTTCTTAATCAAAAAGCAAAATTTTTATGTCTTCACTATCTATACTGAAAACCTCGTGCTACTGCTGTCACTTCTTATACATAGGCACACTCACAAAAACTTACCAGACTCTCTATTTAGGAGGACAAGAACAGAGATTCAATACTTTATTTCATCTACAGCTGGCTAAAATAATTGTAACGGTAACTGATAAATAATACAGTTATCAGAGACTCTGTTCTATGAAAACATAAAAAATTTAGCACTCATTTTTTAATAGTATCTTGTTTGAAACTATATGATATATCTTGCAATTGAAAAAAGGGCTTTATTTCAAAGAATAAATGGGATTCATAGAGCTAAAACAAGAATCACAGTTATCTTCATAAACCTAACTCACATGAATTTTTTGAAGTAGTCATCTTCGGTGTCTTAATAGATAAAAAAATAAAATTATTTTCAAATGTATACTTAGGAAAAAACACTTCATTGAGCATTTGAATTGTCTATAGTTTATAAGCATGTACTTATATATTGTTTCTCCCTTGATGTGAGCAGATAAACAAGTCTAGCATTGTTACTGTAGAATAATAGAAAATTGCTAAACACAGAAAATATATTGCAAAATGGCAAAAAAGAGCCAAACCATTTTCCAGGGTTTCAAAATAATCTTTGACAGGAAACTTATTTTGTCCAATTTTTTATTAAAAACATACACATACACAAAATATCAACGAAGCAAAGACACTAAGTCACCAGTCCACTAGATGTGAGCCTCTGACATTTCCTCTAAATTCCTTTAGAACAGAAACTTAGATCAATGAGATTCCACTAACCTATGGGTTATGGGACAATTTTCACCACAGAAACACTTTCTAGAAAAAAGGCAGGAAACTCAAAATACCATAAAAATTAAACAACAAATTGTGCTTTTATATAAGCTTTCACTTAACCTAAAGGAAGAAAACCCTAAACCAATCACCACAACTTCATTAGTTGAAAGTGACTAGGAAATTACAGATTATCTATACTGTGCTGGACAAGATTCAGTACACTGCAGTATTTAGTGGTAAGGAAGGAATAAAGCAAAGAAAATGTATTAGAAAATATTCTACATCCAAAGTTCAGAATTAAAACTACTGCTTCATTTGAACTTCTTCAAGGTCATCAAAGAATCAATCTGCTATAATAAATCTAGACCATTGCAAAATAAAAGGAAGAGGCACGGTGTTAGGAACATAGAATGAAGTGATGGGTGAGATCAAAGGATATTGTATTCTTGGTTTTGTCACTGGCTTTAAAAATCTAAGTATTTTCAACTGCTAACATCTGCAGAGATCAGCAGAAGAGTTCCTGCAAAATCTGTGCAATATCTCTGAATATATCTGCATCAACAAATCAGAAAAACTATCACTTGGGTGCAGCCCACTTCTGCAGAGTTGCAGATAACTCAGTGGAAGAGTTAACACAATTGAAGTTTCTTCAAATGAATAAATTTGTTTAATGCATATTTTGTTTGATTCAGTCCCTCCATTTTACCTTTATCCATAATCAGATTTCTTCTGCACACCTACTGTGCTCTTTCTTTCTCTTTCTCTTTCTCTTTCTCTTTCTCTTTCTCTTTCTCTTTCTCTTTCTCTTTCTCTTTCTCTTTCTCTTTCTCTTTCTCTTTCTCTTTCT
>WBMV01007230.1:65474-99541 GCA_013396655.1 Campylorhamphus procurvoides
CCCTTCCCTTCCCTTTTCTTCTAAAAATTCCATTGTTTATGAACTTAGATTTCACATTACAAGGTTTCCTAATTTGTGTTGGTTATATGATATTTTTAATATTAATACAGCTTTACAAACATCCCCATATACCATTTAATGCTTTCTATTTGCTGATCTCATATCTGATAATCCTTTTCACTACTAAAAGTGTGACAAACTCAATAAAATCTGCAATAGAAATAGGGAAATCTGTCCTTGCTCCTTGTGTTCTGAGGGTCCCCTGCTGCACGGTTTCTATCAGAAAGCTCAATGTACATCTGTTGAGTGCCAGTTTATCAGCAAAGATTCAATTAATGCTTCTTCTGACTTATGATATGTGGAATATACTAAAATATGAAGGATTCTAAGGGCATACATTAAGTTTTCTCAAGCAAGACTGGAGACACGAGGATGTGTAGGATGACAACCTCAAAGATACCAAAGGCATGAGAAGTAAATCACTGCTGCTGCGTTTATACTACAAAAGCTACATTTATACTACAAAAGAACATGATTCCTAGTTCAGTACAAAGAGGAGAATGGCAAGAGGTAAAACCAAAAACTTGAGAGCTATAGGAAAGTTACAGCAAAACTTGCCAAAATGAAGTCACTTAAGTATAACCTTTGAGGACCATATGACAACAGAGTAAGACAGATTTTTTTTCTTTTAAATTTGGTCTTGTATTTGTTTTGCTTGTACCCTGTTGTTCCTGGACATCTTCCTATGTAAATCTTGTTATAATAGCATAGTCTCAGTGGTACTTGGAGGGGCAGAGAAAAATTTTGAGACTACAAGGTGCATTGTCTCTCTATGAATCAACATATGGGTCCCTTTCAACTCAGCACATTTGGTGATTCTGTACCACACTCATATTATGAAGGTATACAGAAGGACTGCCTGAGCAAACTCCAAGCCCTGAGGAGGACTGACAGAACTTCAGCAGCAGATAATGCAGATGGAGCCTTAATGACTGTCTTCTAGTGTTGGGTAGTGGTCACAGACAGATGGCTTCCTTCTGCAAAATGCAACCTGCAGAAAAAGGCATCTCAAGGTCTTAGGCAAAGCAAAGAATGTGATTAAAACAGAAGCCAAAAATACATCACTGAAAAAGTTGCAGTGGCTAGTGATGCTTGACAACATCAAGCATAATTCAGAGACCATAGCTGTCCTCATCATTTCTTTGGGGCTGATATCATCTCCTAGTGAAGCTTTTCTATCTATATGGCTGGGACCTAGACAAAGGTTCTGCAGCAGTATACGGTAATTACTGGCCCTGCATAACATACACGACATGAATAGTTTTCTCCTTTTTATTGTTTGCTTCTCCATGCTGATTTGCTGTACACATATAGTTACATTTATTTATGAATTTATGTAAAAACTAAAAAGCACAGAAAACAAAAGGATATTCCAGAAGCTAGAAACACAACTATTCTTTTTCCATCTCAGTAATTCAACATTTAAAAACATAACTTGACCAAAATTTCTAGGTCATTTAATCATTTATATTCATGTGAGAACAAATATTCAGAAAAGAAAATAAGGACAGATAAAAAGATTCAAAAATATTAAATCATGAAGTTATTTAACTTACAGAGAGAATACATAACATCTTCTTTTATTATATTTATAAAAAAATCTGTGAAAATTATTTTTGAGGCAATATAGTATTTCCCAACTGCGTATAAAAGCATTACAACAAATGATACACATAGTAAGCGAATTTAACTATAGTCCTCTTCATGTTATAGGATTGTGTTACAACAGTAAAAATACCTGTCATAAACAGATTTAACACCTTTGGATGACCTCTAATCAGAAACGTGCCATGCTGTTCAAATTTCATCTGTTGAATGTTGTAGATACAGGTAAGTAAATATAAATGGCATTAAAGACACAAGTTATCTTACTTGGAAAAGTCCTAGGATTTTATTTTTGACAGCCTGCAATTTGAATATCATCCAGTGTGAACAAAACCTGTTCAAGCACAATCTTACCTTGTTTTCACTACATCAAGGGGATGCATCAGGCAAATTTCTACAAGACCTATAAAAGAATAATAAAAAAAGGCCTAATAAACATTCGCACATAATTGGTAGTTTAATTTTCTTTGACTCCAAAAATTTCTGAAATTCAAAAAATAAACTACAACCCAAAGCATATCACTGACGATATAGTACTAAAACACCTTGTATATTAAACATACTCTTCTGTGGTATACATGAACCATTAGGATTTTTGACAGTAAATGGTACTAGTTGTTCATTATTGTGGGGAAAGTGAGGACAAGCTATGTGATCAATTTAATCATAGTTTTTGCCCAGTTTTTTGACTTAACAGTGGGAACATTTGACTGGTATCATAAATAAACAGTGTCTTGCTGAGAGCAGCAAAGGAAGGGAGTTCATGTCAGCACTGGCTTCTTTGTCATATAAGACTAATTCCTAAGGACACCACAGGACAGCACTTGGGGCTCAGATGAACTTGATGTTAAGATGACAGCTGATTCCTGAACTGGAATCTGAGCTGAGGCCTTACTTGTTTTTCCTCCTATCCTGTCCTGTGCTGATGCTGATGTGTAGTCCTGGCTTTTCCTCTTCCTGCTCCACAGCTCATCATAAGCACATTATAGTAAAAATAACTACAAAGCTTTTGTAATAAAGAATGTGTCTTTTGGTGATTCACAGCCAAGTTTCTAGAAATCTTAACTCAGGAAAGCATTCTTACTCAAGTTAAAGTATCTGCAAATTCCTATCTTCATGTATACCATACAGTCCTACTGAAATGAAGCACATGCTTCTGTTCCACTAGATGCTTTCCTATTTCAGATGTCACTTTCTTAAGTTCCAGATTCTGTCCTCTTACTTTTATGGCACAGAACATGACTGAGCTCAGGTGCTACTAAAGCTAATGGTCTCTAACACCTAAGGCAATTTTTTACGTGCTAGGCTACTCAACACTTCTTCTTTCCTAGCAAGACAAATAAATTACTCTAACACAAAGTGAAAAATCTCATTTTGAAATGTTCCATGCACAAAGTATTGAACTAATGGAATTTGCATTTTGGCCCTACTCTTTGGCACCCTTGATGGAGAAAAGCTCTTGGTGGGTGTCACACAGGAACCAGGCTTTGCCCAAGTAGTGTACACTGCAGGATCAGAAGCTAGAGTTCTTTTCATTATTGAATATAAATCTCAGGGAGGTTTAAAGTTTCAAATTTCCATTGTTTTAGAACTAATAAGTTTGGTGCTTCAGGTAGAAGAGGAAAACTGTGGAGTATATATAATATATATATACTTATATACTTACATATACCTCTATTATAAATAGGTATATAATACCTATATTTAAAAATAACCATTTATTTTCTGTTTGATATACTTTACAGAGCAAATACACATTATTGATAATTGTTATATCCTAAGGAATAATAAGCAATTTATAATAACAACAAGGAACCACAAAAGTTTTTGTAGACAAGCACAAATAACTTTTGGAGTTAGTAACACAGGGAGGGCATAAACTGTAATGCTGAATGTCTCAATTAAATGTATTTGAAGTTTGTAAAGATGATAAAATGTTTAAACTGAGTTCCTGACATAAAATGCTTGCTGACAGTTCTAATTTAACATAAACAATTTTTGATATTTCCTATCATTTCACTCCAATGCATAAGGATTGAAAAACATAAAACTGGTCTGATAGGCCCTGATCCCTAGTTTTCTGCCACTGAATTTGAAGGACAGTATCAGGTTAATATTTATGATCATTGTTTTACTGCATGTTCTTTTCACTCTGTGCAACGTGCTTTTGTTTTACAATTCTGGGTAAAAGAAAGACAACATCAGTGATATCAGACAAAGGATATTAATACTAGCAGTAATTAGATCCATCAAAAAGAATGCAATATTTTTAATGAAAGCAAAAGCTGTCATCATTATTTCTGTGCAGGTATATTTATTGCTGCACTTATTGTTCAAGAATTGATTTTATTTTACTAAAATAAGGCCATATCACATGTCACATAAGGGAACATAGACTATAAGATTCCTATCCTGATTCTGTCCCAAAACCTATAAACTACTCCAACAGCTGCCAACAGGTGCTTTGCGAGTGGAGCCGAAGTTGAGTGTTTCAGTGTAGGCAGGGGGCATAGCCTGCAAGTTTTTCCCTTTCCAACCACCTTCTTTTTCCAAATTCTCCTTTTCTAACCTTACACCTCCCTCCCTGCACCCTTCCCGTTTTTGATCTGCTATTCCATCTTGTTTTGGCAGATAGAACCTACAGTAGGGGGCCAACCATGGGGCCAAGGGTTGTTCACCCTATTCTGTTTTTGCAGCATTAATGACCATTTTGGGAGAAAACTGTACAGTGCCAGAATTTGGCTCCATTTTCTTGGTCCTCATAGGATAATTTTTAATTCGGGCATTTTTCCAGCAACTGAATCAGATGAATTCCAAGGTCTTTGGCAAGAACTCTGTTTTGATAACTTCAGGATTCTATTGGTTATCTGGCTTGCTCAGTCTTTCCTTTGTCTAGTAATACAATTACGCACTAGGTTTTAAACGATGTATAGGAACTTGGTTTCACCAGACAGAATTCTTCAAAAGATTCTGGGATTATGACACAGCTCTCTGAAGAGCACCAAAGGAGTCCACACTGTGCAAGACACTAATGGAACAGCTACAGACACAAGCTACATTTTTCCATCTAGTATAGTAGTCATGCAAATCATTACAACATCCTACTTGATAGCCTGCCCAGAAAGTGTGGTGGCCCTACTAAATTACAAGCACTGTGAGATGTGCTCAATAAAATAAAATATATTGCTCTTTCGTTAATATTCATCAGCTTTGTGACAAATTAAATTAGCACTATGAAAATCTAATTTACTAAACAGCTCTATCAGGGTGCAATATATTTTAACTTGTTACTCTGCAAAGACTACTGTTTACGATCTTTATTTTCATGATAAAGTAGTTAACACAGCTACAGACACATCATCCAAAAAATACTCTAATCATCCCATTGGGTCTCCCTGGTGATGTCACATACAAACTAACTCAGAGTGATTTATGATGGTCTAATTATGTTTAAAACAACTCAGATCCAACTAGCTGAAAAAGAGCCCAAAGGAAATATAGGAAAGAACAATTACTGGGTCAGTCCAACATTTGTTGTCTTCTGGGTGGGAAAACATTCCCTATGAAAACTGGATACTAACCATAAAACAAGACATAATCAAAAACTGTGCGTTGAAGAAATAACCAGCTGTCATCATTGACATACTCTGAGTGTACACAAGTGGAATATCAAAAACCAAGAAGGCAGTCAAGAATTCTATTATGTAAAACATTCTGCTCAGTAACTGAGTCCATGGAGGGAATAAAATGACAGAAAATACTGACCCCCAAACTAACCCTTCTCAGTAAAGCATTTTCCCCTTCCCAAATAATATCTTCTTTAAATTTTTCCCCATTATGGATTCCATTACATTTCCACTACAACATTCACAGTTAAAATTTCAAACTGGCAATCTTCACATACATCTCTTCAATGCAAATATTTTGGTGACTTGTGGGTATTTTGAGTTCCTTTGTTTTTTGTTGCTCTATTCCATCACACACATAAATCTTGTATCAATAATCATATATGGCTTGAGAATACTATGACTCTGTTTAGAATGTGCTGCAATATTCCATCTGGCAAAACATGAAAGTTTGAGATTTCAGCAGCACAGGATTATAGCCCTCCTCATTTCCACAAGTGTTTCCATACTTCATCTTCATCTATTCACTGAGGAGGGAGAAAAAGAATGAAAACAGTTCTTGCAAAATAGTACAGATAAAAATAGAACCATTATGGCTTTGGTCCTCCTTAGGAGACTAATTCTTGTCTTCAGCGTTTCATCGATCCCCAAAGCCATGAACTGAAAAGTGTGAAGTGCCTGTGCTACACACTGATTCGTCTTTCAAAGAAACCTGAGTAGTTCACCCTCTACATGTTTTCTGCTTAATACACCATGAACACAGATCCAACAAAGATTCAAGAGGTGTAGAGCGTGATCCATATGTTGGTTCAGACAACCCCCTACAGTGCAGAAGCCATTATGCACCCTCCTCCCCTTGTGTTACTCATTTCCCTGGAATAACAAAGTCACTGGAGAAACACAACAGACAGGATACTGGTCATAGAAAATGTGGCAATAAACACATCAGGCACTGCATATTGTATAGCTGGAACAGTTTATATTTATTTTGGCTTTTACATAGATATAGTTACAATGTAAGAAATGATCATAAATATTTTATGTGCACTATGCATTTCCTTCTGAGAATATATGTCTGACAGAAAAAACCTTCTGTTGATCTTTGCATCCTAATAAAAACAATGACGAATTCCTCTTATATATGTTTTCTGTTGGCTAAAACACTCCATTTGACAAAATGAAGCATGGAATCTCTTCCTGACTGTAACAGCAGTATTTGAAAACCCATCAATGCCTGGAAAAAAGCATCCTTGCAGTCAATTCTACAGAGGCTAATTTCTATTACCTGGCTGTCTGACTCCATCTTCACAGACACATACAGCTTTTACCTGTTCTGTAAGGGTACGCCTCCCTCAGAAAAGTCCACAAAATGTTAGGTTCACTGTTATATGTGTGGTAGCCAAGGCCTCTCCTTCCCTACGGAGACAGCCACGTATTGTGCCCTTCTCAATTGTAGTACATGACAACCAGGCTCCAAGGAAAACTATTCAGCAGTATATATAGACTGTGTTGGAAAAGATCTACCTGTTAGCCTTCACTTAAAAAAGTGACACTTATTTTAACTCTTGCCCAGGATTCTACTTAGTGATGTGGTGTGGGATTAACTAATGGTACCGTGGAGCTTCTCACAAACATTAATTAACCTTTCAGGTAATGAGCCAAATCAATGCTTTCCTTAGAAAATGTGGAGAAATGGAAAGTTACTACAAGAAATAGTCCATAATAGAAATGCTGCATTCATGAGTCATTCTTCCTTAGAGACCTTGTCTACACAGAGAAAACATACTAGAAAACATGTTAATTAAACAAGTTGTTGAATATGACTTTTCCCTTGGAGTGGACAAGGATGTCTGTGTTTAAAAATGTGCTAGCTGATCACAGGAGGATCCCAGGAGGAGCGATTGGTTTACTGTTGAATTTTAGAAGTCTTTTGCATGTCTACAGGAGGAGCTGTGTCATGTTCAACATCTTGTTAGGTTCCCTAACAGATGCAACCCGTCAGCGTAACACTGCTATCTGGAAATGGAGGAAAAACAGGGTTGGGAACAGTGATTACCCAGCTTTCAAAAAAACTGCACCCAGGACTCCAATATTCGGTCTACAGCATTTGTGCTGAAACTGGTTAGTGTTCTTGGAGCTCTCACCATAAAAGCAACTCAATCTAACACACAGCCAAGCGATACATGTTGACTCAATGTGGGCGGAACAAATGCTCATCAAAACCACTGGTCCCCGATCCACAGCGTGTACCTAATTTACATTTAGCAGAACTCTGTAATAATTTATCAACGTATTTCTTGCCTCTGGGTAAAAAATATCTACCTTTAATGTTTAAAGTATGTATGCAAACTACTCTAAACTTAGCACAGAGTTATTCATTGGAGGTTTTTTCTACCATGTTTAAGGCACAGTCATTCAAATCAGGACATTACACTCATGCTACCAGCAATAACCCCATCTTTATACTTACTGTTGCCTAAAATACAGCTCTCTACAAATCTTTTAATATGCTTCACTTGAACTTTTCAATGCTCATTTATGTAATTTATTTATTTGCTGCTTACTTTAAAATTAAAACATTAAGTCCTTGTTTCACAGACCTACCATCTTGATTAACCTCATATCTATGGTTTGACTGCAGAAATACTTAAATATATGCCATGAGACAATTTATGACAATTTGCAGAATCAAGTTAGTTTTAAATTATGTTTAGATAAATACATCTATGGTAAGACTAGAGGGAAATGTCAAATCACCCAGTAAAAATCAGTGCCTAGTCACAAAGGATCTTCTAGAGCTACATCTTTTTGGAATAAAGGTTCTTCCATACTTCAGTTCCATACAGTACTTTCACAGGCATGCAATTCCAAACTGCAATACTCACATAAAGCCTTTATGAGTTAAAATGCTATGTAGAAATATTCTTTGTATGGTAAGACCTATGAAATTTGCATTTATGGCATAGTAAAAAAGACAGTTTAAAAATTCCAGACTTTTCACACCTTTACCTGATCTTAAAATACCAAAGCTGTTCCAGTAAGGTTGAATACCATGGAGAGAATGATCATGCAGTCAAACACTGTAAAATGTAGGTACTGACACAAAATATAATGGACTAAAACACAGTACACAACTTCAAAGAAAAAGCAAATATTTTCTCCACGTTCTTAAATATTATTGAGGCAATATGTCCCACATCTCCAGAATTTACCATTTAGAATGTTACAGGAATTTGCTTCACTTCAATTTCCACTTCAATTCCTATTTAAAACAATAGCAATAAAAAAACTAAGAAATCAAACAATTCTCAAAAAATACACTGAGTTGAACTCCCAATACTTCTGGGCAAAGTCACTTTTACCAAAACGACTAGCAATAAAGAGTTGTTTATATAGCTACCAATTTTTTTTCTTTAGTTAGTCTTTCTGATGCTGTACTGGCATTAAAACTTTGAGTTATAAAATAAACACTTGGAAATTACAAACTTCAGTATCTGAGTCTCTAGACACAAGTGAATATTGTGCAAATTCTCCATAAATTTTTCAGCAAGTATTACAGGCTATTATGTCACTCACATATGACATATTCTTTCCTTCATCTGTGTCTGAAATCGAAGTTTTTAAAACCATGACTGAAGGGACCACTGAGGTCAGCACTGGGTCACATGATATTTGTGTCACTACAGCTTCAGATATTTCAATGCATATTGAATCAATATTCCTGCAACAAAAATGTGAAACTGATATTTTCATTGCTGTTATAGTAAAATGCTTCTCAATAAACGTGTTTTCATAAGAAGTTTCCCTATTCATATGTCCCAGAGCTGTTGTAATCTTCATTGCTAATGCTGATCTAAGAGGAGGGACATTATTCTATTTCTTGACACATTTAAAGTTCTCTAATGAATAAAGCAAACAGCTTATGGCTGCTTGGACTGTCACTCGATTGCCCTGGAGGGCTTTAATGTCTTTAAAATGGGCCTCCTAGTTTGTATTTAACTACCTTGTCCACAGAGGTCTGAGGGATAGAGCAGATCAAAGATGTGCTGGCAACATAAAAAGCAGCTGTCCTTCATTTACCTTTAATTAGCTACATCTGACCAGATTCTTTACAGCCTCTTTGTCACACATTCAACAGTCTGTAAGCCTTCTGACCTGTCCTCAAGGACTGTACTCTTACGAGAGTTGCAACAAACTGCAAATTAAAAATCTGAGATACAGAACTTTGGAAAAATATTTGGTCTCACTATGGAACTATTACCTGAGGCATTAGTATTTTGGATTTACCTGCCAAAGCTACAAATTGCTCGGTACTTGGCATGTCAAAATGAAATGGTTCCTGAACTTAGGTTTAGTTATTTATGGTTCTCTGTGTACTACTCAACATTGCAATGAGTAAATATCACACAAGAAAGAATCCTAAATAAAACTGAAAGGCAACAAGTACCTCTTTGGCTATGACAGTATGCCACTCTTCCAGGAGCTGTGGCACTCCTAGTAAAGAAAGTCAAATACCTGCCCTCCCCCTACCCTTTTTCACAAAGATCCCATTAGTTAAGAGACCTGTCTGCTTAGGACAGAATGCACACCAATATCCAGTAGGATTTTGACTAAGACAAAAGTTTTGTCATTGCGCCAGTATCAATAAGCAGTTCTTGTACATTACAGCCTCACAGTCAGGGTGCACTAAATGCTTATATCATCAAACTAAGGCTCTTATGGAATAAAAAAACCTGTTTCACACAGCAGATAGACTGTGTACTAAATGACTCAAATTATTGGTACTTGATCACACACAGCATTATATTAACCCACTGAGATGGACAGAGGGTATCTCTTCAAATTACCTGGATTTTGAGTTAGGTCCTTTCACATTATCTAACAGAAAAATATATAAAAGATATAAATATATCAAATATATATAAAAAGTAAAAAGGTTTCAAAAGCTAATTCTCTAGTCTAAGCTATCCCTGATGCCTTCCTCTGTATGGAAAAGAAATTCATAACCTTCATATTTTTTTTCAAAATTCCAATTTTTTAGTCTTCCCTAAGTTCATTCTAATTAATCACAACTCCAAACAAGCTAACATGTTTTCAAAGGCAATTGTGATGAGGTACATATAAAAAAAAATAGCCCGCCTTAATAAATGTACAGTAGCTAGCAAGCTAGCAAGATGTGGCTAGAAACCAAACCTTACTCTTCAAGAAAAGTCTCTATTAAGAGCAGCATGCACAAGTAACTTTCTCCCAGACTGTGAACCTTGAGGGACTACTGTTACACCTCAACTTTACTCTCACTAAGTTTTCTTCTAGTATTGTACAGAGTGCCTGACCCACTGTATAGCTGGCAATTAGACTTACTCATCATTTATTAAAAAGGTATGCATCTTTCGTCTTTCATTTAAGAGATCTGATTTAAAACAGGAGTCAAATATACTTCCATATATAATTAAAAAAACCCGTGCATAAATAAAATAAAATTAAGGGGACTTAGAAACCAAATAAACAGGCTTACTTCTGTGACATAAATTCCTAGTTAGAATAATTGAATAGTTATTAATGAGATTTGGATTTTTTCCATCTTTTTTACCATCAATATAAACACATATTGAAGTATCTAGATATATGAATAATGAAATGACAGCAACACTTTCAGCTCAGGTGAAAAAATAGAAATACACACAGTGATGTTAAATGTGCAATACAGATAATGGCAATTTTCTATGCATTACAGCATGTTACACTGAAAACACATAATTTTTGACTGTGACACTCCAGTGATCCAAAAACTGTCACAAAAACCCTTTGCCCAAAGAAAATCTAACTGTGGGAATAGGAATATTCCTAAAATATTATCATTATAAAATACTTATATAATGTATTATAAACCCTTATTTTTCTTCTGAATTAATGAACATGAATAATTCTTGGCAGAAATACCTACATATCTAAAAAAACCCCAAAACATACAAATTTTGTCAAAAATATACATGCAAGACACAGAACAGCTACTGTTTTAGACCCTCAGAGCAGCCTGTTTTGGGAAAGCTGCTGAACTGAACAATGCTACGAACAAGCAGAAGTGCAAAAATGTGTCGTGAAGTCTCTTACTCTGAGGGGAACCATGCAGTCACAATATGACCAGCTGTCCTAGGGTAAGGTCTCACTTGGTTTCCTTACTAAATTTCAGTTTCCTGCTTGTATGTGCAAAAACATTTCAGAACTACCAAAGAAGAGTGATTCCTGTTTGCAAATTTCCTTTTGTTCAAGATCTATGAATAAAATTTTAGACAAAATATAACAAAAAATAAAGTGTATACGCTGTAAAATGCTACTTATGACTATAAACATATGTTTCAAATCAGCTATTTTACCCCACATATATTATATGGAAATACATGAAACTTTGCAAAAATAAGAGCTAACTTGCCATCGGGTAAAGCTCAGTATTGGATGGCCACTGTCTGGAGCATGAGAAAATTGAGCACAAAACCCCCAAAATTTTCAGGATTAGTTTATAATGACATGTAGGTTTGAACAATTGCTGTACCTTAATATATCAAACTGTGTTCATTTTAGTTTTGGAAAGTGGCTTTCTATCACTGTCTTTGCTAATCTGTATTTGAATGATTTTTCTGAAAAAGTTTTGGTTCTCATCAAGATAGCTGAAAGCTTTTCCCAACCTTTCCACTAATTGCTGCAATGTAAACAATCCCTGAATTTCCACTGCCTGTGAAACAACTCGATGTCTGATAAGACTTTTTAAAATTTTAATGAAAACTTAAACTACCTTTAGCTTCCTACATATTGAAAACATATATAATGCAATATAAAAGTGTAGGTAAATTAATGTTTTACAAATCTTCTAGGTACATTCCAGATGGCTACCAAAAATTTCCTTAAAATAGGCCCTTTTTACTGTTTAACAATGAATACTACTTAAAAGCAAATTTAAGACGATGTTTTCCCCATTTCAACTGCTAGAATTTAGACTCGAATTACATTTTCTTCATTGCTTTTAATGTTTGATATTAAAGACTAAATGTAATTAAATTTTCACCCTTTACTGGGAAAAAATGACAAAAATATCAACTATTATTATACCAAAACCATTTTCACAACAGAGATCCTTAGTATTTTTCAGCTCTAAAAGCAATTATTTCACAAACGTGGCTCCTCATAATAAATATTTAACTTAATTTTTTTAAAAAAAGCAAACATTAAAGCTGCAGAAGTTTAGATTTTCATCCAGTGTTCGAATATTCTTGAGATTTTCAAATATATTTTTGTTGGGTTTTTGCCTGTTCCAGTAGTTATCATTTTACATATTGAGAGAAGAACATATTACTGTTAAAATTAGGTTGATCTACTGCCCTTTTAAGATTTGTGTTTTCTATAAAAATTTTGCACTTATTTGCAGGCAGTGTTCAGCAATTTCATTGTATTTTGCACAGTTAAATAGAAGCTGAATATTTTTGCAGTACAGAAAAAAAACACCCTCATCTTTGATTTGTTGCTGTCCAAAATCTCCCCTGAAGTTGTAAGCTGCTTTTTTTTTTCCCCCTATAATGGAGACAGGATGAAATTCCAAAAGATATCTCAAGAATATATTCTTCTTGTACCAAAGCAAAGTAGTATTGCAGTAAGCATAATTCTGCAGAGTTTAATAACTATATGCCTCTTTCTTCTCCAATGTCCCACAAATATTAAGAACCCTTACTATAGGATTACAATGCCAAAATTCACCCCAATTACAAGATGAGGCTTAACAAAACTACTTTGTATAAAAACATATTCAGGACGAAATATAATGCTCATTAAAATGGAAGCAGTTTCCTAACATTTCAGAGAAGTCTGTTTTATATAGTAGAAGGAACTAGATTCTTGGCGCCAAGTTGGCTAAAATGACCCATTATCAAGTATCTGTGGATAGAATAAAAAAACGTGAAATATTTTCTTGAATGTGACCTGTATACACAATGCTGTCAAATATTCTAAGGTCCTCTACCGCACACATTTTTTGTTGAGTTCTATGTTGTGGTAACAGGTGATGACAGCACCACTATTTTGTGTTATTTTAGCAGTCACTGGTCTTCCCAGTATTTTTCACCACTCCCATTTGCTGGCAGTATATCATGGCAAAGATTCAAGAGAAATCCACTATGAAGCTGTTTGTTAACTGGGAAATGTCAACATGCAAAGCCATGCCTAAAATTAACCTGTCTTTAACATTTTCAGGCACCCACACCCTCTCTTCTTTCCAAAACTTAATTACATCAGCAGCTTGCCAGAAATAAAAAAACAAAGGAAAAAAAAAAGGCAAAGAAGAAGGGGAAAAGGTGTAGCTGCATTTAACACAAAGATAGAGTAATAATCCTCAAACAGAAGTATGAAGGTTGGTAACACTGAACTTGCCAAGAGACAGATGCCTTAAAAATATAAATACCACCAGTGAAGAAGGATTAATTTTCCATCAGAAGTACGAGGACTTACCATAGCAACTGTAATGACAGAATTTTTCAACTTCTTTCTTTGGGAAAATATCTGACTATTGGTCATTAAATACATATGTCACTGAATTCTTAAGGATCCTTTCTCACAGAAGACACATTTTCTCCATTAACTGTTGTAAAATGATTTTTTTTCCCAGAACAAAATGAACCCGCAAAACAAGTGAGGATTCTATAATCCCCTTGTTTATTTCTTTAATACAAGCTCGAATCACTGACAGGTGGTCAGCTGCATGTCAAGTAAAAAAGGATAACTGTCTCACTGTAGCCACAGTATTTTTCGAGGGTGTTTGTCACATGTAAAGAATGCCTCTGCCATGGTGTAGTGGGCCACACTATCGTTGATGCTAATAGAGGAGCTCTATATCCCTTAGTTATATCCATACTTCCCCTGCAAAAATATGTGTATGAGAGCAAAGTTGCAACCAGCATCTGAAAAACATTCTACAGATCTAAGTTTCTGGCTTCTAAACAGTGGATATCCTGAAATATGCACTGCAAAGTCAATCCTTCATTGTTCAAATCTCTCCTCTCGACATCATCTTGAGCTAAACAGTATAATTAATTCTCCTCTCACAATAACTGGGGAAAAAAAAGACCTAACAGGAAAATTAGAGTGCCTGTATACTGGCATATCAATTATTGTACTCTTCACAAACTGTTAAGAACAAGCAGACCTGCAAAATCCACCCTGTGAGGATGAGAATCAGCTTCAGTGTTTGCAAAAGGTAAATGCTGACATCTGCTTCTTCAACACTATGACATCAAAGAAGCAAAAATTTCCTGCAAAGTTTCTAAAGAAAAAGCATTTGTATTTTACATTATTAGAGGACTGTGGCTAAAAGACTCAACTAATCAATTTGATTCCTTTTTGCTACCTTGTTATGTCTATATTTGGAATTAATGTAACATAACAGAAAAGAGTGACAAGATTAAGGAACTAGTGCTAAGGCCACAAAAACCCTGTATTACATGCACTCTTACTTAAAATCAGATTTTGTCTTTAGTTTGGGCTCCTTTTTCGAGTTTGGAGAATGCATGGTGAAGTGACAGTGGAGCAGACAGCTTTGGTTCACTGAAAAAGTAGGGAAAAGGGGTTTTTGTGAAACAAAGAAAATTAGATTTGCTTGTTCGTTTTCCCTTACTGCCAGGCAACATGGCCTACTCTGCTTTAGAACTAATTATATTTGATCAGTTTTGATGTCGTATCAAAGAAAAAGAAGACAAAATACAGATTTTGAGGTACTGTGCAGCTCACCTACTGTTGCATCATATCACTGGCAGTAGGACAGGACCATGGATTCAGCATGAGTTTTTATGTGAGACTAATGTCTGATTAGAGCATATTTCCGTAATGTTGTGGAGTTTTGCAGCGCCAGGAAGCCACTGTTATCATCTATTTCTGAAATATGTCGCAGAGTTCCCTTTTTTCACATTTCTCTGCACCTTCTGGCACTCAATCACATATGGTGTTGGCAGCACACAGATTTAGAAGTCCCAGGACTAGTCACCCTTTACATGGAATGGGGGAAGGAAAAGCTAATTTATTACAGTAAGAAGCAATAGGAGGAAGGCATGGGAAACCTCTGGGACTTCAAGAAAGAAAATGGAATTCAGTAATGTCAAGTAGTATTTGCATATGAAATCTCACAGAAGGTCTTACACAGAAAGCAACAGTGCAGATTTGGACAAAAGCCACATATAAAACTGAACATAGTGAACTGGGGCAAACACCACGCCTCAGGCTGAAGAGAAACTCCCAGTTGAAAAGAGACTCCAACTGTCCACATTCAGCTATGTGGAAACCGGAGGCTTTCCACTGATGAAGACAGTATCAGGGCATCACCTCAGAAATCACTTTAAATAGACATTTGTTCATTGACTGTCCTTCAGCACTGATGTGAAACCGCAACAGCGAATATTTAGGCTGTAACATAGAGCATTCTTACTTCAGCTACTGATGACAACTATTAGTGATATCAATTTTAAGGTGTTATGCTCTTTTCTTAAACATGCTTTTATGCCCCACTACAGCAGTTATTTTTGTTTTGCATGAAATCATGGCATAACT
Source organism: Campylorhamphus procurvoides (assembly GCA_013396655.1). Taxonomy (NCBI): domain Eukaryota; kingdom Metazoa; phylum Chordata; class Aves; order Passeriformes; family Dendrocolaptidae; genus Campylorhamphus; species Campylorhamphus procurvoides. The sequence goes on from WBMV01007230.1 coordinate 81,347, forward strand.
CAGTTTGGGAGAGACTCAGAGGTCATGTAGTCTGACATTAGAAAATCTCGCTCTGTTCGATTCAGTTTGGTGCTATCCATAAGCTTGCTGAGAATGGCCTGCATCCCATCATCCAGCTGGAACACTACTGTTCCCAGTATCGATCCTCGAGCAACATCACTAGTTGCTGGCTGCCAGCCGGACTTTGCATGACTGATAACATCTCCTAAAGCCCAGTAGTCCAGTCAATTTTCCACCTGCCTTAATGACTGCTGATCCAGCTCATAACTCACCAACACCGTGACTCTACAGCAGACTAGTTGTCACATCCACTGTCCTCCCCTTGTGTACTGAGCAAGGCATCTCATTAATGTATGATTAACTAATGTGAAAATTTTGAGAGCAAAGACTTGGACAAGTGTTATGTGAATTACTTTGAGAACAGACACAATTCTGTTACTAGTGGGAATAGTCTTCCAGTGGCTTAAAAAAAATCATGCCTTTATTATGTTTGCTACTATTGTTATTTTATTTGTGATATTGGTTCTAAAGCTAGATATTATTTAAAGCACTCATTAAAATAAACTGAGTCATTTAGTGTATGTCATTAATATAATCAATGTAATTGTGGGATACATAGGCTCTTTATCTACCTTAATGTCATAAATCACAGGAAAAAATGTTAACAGCCTCACTATAACAGAGAAAATCTTACATTTTAATTAAGAAAACACATAATTTAGAGATATGAGTCCTGTTTGGTTTTAGATCCCAAATCCCTCTTTTCATGGCATGCAATATATATCCAGCATTTTTCAGCCTTCAATTTTGTCTGTATGCAGCACGACAGATCCAGATAAACACCAAGTTACAAAGCATAAAAATCCTGTGATATTTGAAAAAATGAGAAATTGCAGTTGAAAACTTTGACATTAGCAGGCTCAGAGAACACTTGGTTTCTAATATCTAACTGTTTTGATATTCCTTATATTTCACACTTGGAGCTTAATGCTGCAGATACTGTAAGTAAAAAACCCCGTCTAGCAGAAGGTGTGTCTGCCCATGGCAGGGGGAACTAACTGATCTTTCAAGCCATTCTATGATTCTATGATATTTAGGTAATAATTATTCAGAATTCTATGATAATAATTTGTAAGTTAGTTGTTCCCATCCTGGATAGCCTATCAGTATAAAATTAGTCTGCTTTCCTCAAAAAAAATGGCTGGTGCTTCTGCACCTGACTACGTATAATCATTGTAGAAGCCTGTACTGGAAAGCCACTCATGTCAGACTATGAATGTAGGGAAAAAAGTAGGTCGCCTTTTTTTTTTTTTAATGGAAAACTGGTCTGAACTATTACAATTTGTTTTAAATAATAGCATTCATCCACTTAATTTGATACCAGAGCACTCCTTTTAAGAAAAACAAACAACCTTTTAAGAAAAACAAACAAGTCTCTCCTGTCATTCTAAAAATTTTGAATTTTGAAGAAGCTTCAAGTACAGCAAACAGCAACCTTTCTTCTAACATAAGTACAGTGTATTTTCCAAAGTGCAACATTATCAAGTGCTATCATAACTACAAAGAATATTTCTTTGTCTCTTGCGTACTAAACCATCATGACAGTTTTTAATTAAATAGTCTTTGATTAGTGATTTCCCATGGACATCATCATAATGTTTCAGAATCAACATTCAGATGTTATGGTTTGCATCTCTGTAGAGCAATGTTGAATCTGTGCTACAGAGCAGACGTGTGTAGAGAACATAAATATTAAAACAATACTCCTGAGTGGATCATATGATCCTAGAATGGTTTGGGTTGGGAGGGACCTTAAGGATCATCTAATTCCAATCCCCCTGCCATGTACAGTCAGTAGATCAGGTTGATCCGGGCCCCATCCAACCTGGCCTTGAACACTTTCAGGGATAGCGTATCTATCCACAACCTCTCTGGGCAACACGAACCACTCCCTGAGTAAAGAATTTTTTCCGAACATCTAATCTAAACCTAACTTTTTTCAGTTTAAAGCCATTGCCCCATCCTGTCACCATCTGTCTGTAAAAAAAGTCTCTCTTCCTCCTTTCCATAAACCCCCTTAACGTACTGGAAGACCACAATGAGGTCTATGTGGAGTCACCTCTTCCCCATGTTGAACAACCCAGCTCTCTCAGCCTGTCTTCATAAGACAGGTGCTCCTTCCCTCAGACCATCTTTGTGACCCTCCTCTAGACTTGCCCTAACATCCTTCTGATGCTGAAGACTCCAAACCTGGACACAATACTCCAGGTGGGGTCTCACAACGGCAGAGCTGAGGGGCAAAATCACCTCCTTCAATCTGCTGACCACATTTCTTTTGATGCAGCTAAGGATGTAGTTGTCCCTCTGGTCTGCAAGTGCACACTGTTGGTTCATGTTCAGCTTCTCATCCATGAGAATCCCCAAGTCCTTCTTGGTAGGGTTGCTCTCAATGATTTCTTGTCTTGGTCTGCACTCATATCTGGGACTGCACACCAACAGATGTCCAAGGAATCTAGTAATGTCTATATTATACAGTGGCAACAAAATGAGTAATGACAGTTTAACTCAGGACGACTGTAGAATTTAGATGGCTACAGGTGTACTCAAATTTTTTGCACATTGCAACACCACTTCATTATAACTGCCTATTTTTTCCCCTTTCTCTACATTTAAATTTATCCTTGCCATCCACCTGCTGTATCTTGCCATTTTTTGGTGAACAATGAAGCAGACTGTATATGTACAGCTTATCAGTAGGAACCATAATAACTCACAGAAGTCTTGATTTACTAATGCTGTTACTTCTGAATAAACAGTATTTTCCACTTTTACATTTACGCCTTACTGCTTTCTTTTCACTTAAATAATATTTGTTTCCAGTTGAAGGCACTTCCATTTTTTTCTCAAACACATTAGAAAATATATTGCATGTTCTCCAAAAGCACAAATAAATATTTAAGACCTGCATATTCTTGTTGTTCCCTCAAGATCTTGTGCGACACCGTCACTCATTAGTTTGCTCTGAGCCATTACATTTCTACACATCTTACTTATACTGGCACTCAGCCAGCACTGACTCTTCAACTCTAGAAAGCCCACATGTTTTTGCAGTTTTTGAAACTAGCAAGAAAACCATTCTGAAGAGTAGCTCTCACCTGGTACATTAAACTGTAAAACCATGAACATTGATGCTGTTCTCTTTCTATTTAGTGCTGAAACTGAAAGTATTTTTTCAGGTGCAACAAGCGCCATATGAAATCTCCCTAAGCGTAGATGTTCTGTAGCCATATTTTTAATGGAACAGATCCATTAAACTAATCTGGAAATGTAAGAAATAAAGCATGAAGAATCAAACTGTGTGTATATCACTGGACAAAAATCATAGCTCTGACAAATGCTAGGTAGCACTTCTCTCTCTCTCACTTAAGAAGAAATTGAGAAGTAATGTAGCAAAAGAGGTCCGTAGTGCAGACAGCACCACAACAGTGTCCTCCAACATATGAATGCATCTGACTCTGTTGCAACCCAGGGAAATATGGAAGGGGGAAACAGTATCATATATCTGTAAAACTAGCAAAATATACTATCTTTATGTAATTTGCACACATTTATGTAAAAACTATTAGTTTCAATATATATTTCCTGAATAAATTCTTAGACTGTACGTGAGGTGATTCAAACAATTAGCAAAAGCACTTCAACATTACCATGTAACCATTTTTATTTAGTTAAGGAATCACCTGCAATTTTAGTTTGAAAAAATCCCCAAAGCTTTTTGCTATTGAGTATTTATCTGCATGAGTTTCACCAGTATCAGCAACCATCACTTGTGCATATTCACAGGCACTGATCTGAAAATCTGACAAAACTCCACAGTGTCAGTTTTCCTAAATACTTGGACCTTTAAGTTTATGTGCATATTCAGAAAACAAATGAATAAAAAAGGTTTTCAGGAAAAGGCTGTAATTTTGCTAGATGAGGAAGTAATTTGATACTATAAGAATAACGAATATGTAAATACACATATATGTAGATTGTTTAAGAATAATTCCTTTCCTATTTCCACTTTTAAATTAAAGAATCAGTTACTGAATAAATAATTAGTGTTTGTCCATTCTTCAATTAAATTAGCTAAATATTAATTACAGTTCAGAATTACACTTTTCAGTTTAGGTCAATAACTTCAGGGTCCACAAAAATATTTCTGACTAAAAGAATTCTTCTATCATTATTTGCTTATCAAAGCATATTATGGCCAGAAAGAACCCTGACACATAAGTATCTTACAGAATATGATTTTTTTTTCCTTTCATAATGTCTATTTCAAAGAGGAATTTATAATAAAATGCCATTTAGAACATATTTCATTATGATTACTGTCATTGGCAAAAATGTTATTCCACAAACAAATTGCACCATTTATTGAAATAAATGATAGCCACACAGCAGTTGTAGATTCAGAGGCTGTTTTATTACTGGCTGGTGATGACCCCTGTAAAATTTCAAAATTAAAAACCTCACGTGTAGAAATCCTCAGAGACAATTTTTGTGGTAGTTTAAAATTGTTCTCTTTCCCTCAAGTCTGCCTAACTTTGCTGAGCCAATTCTCTACACTTTTCTTCTATTTCTCACTTTTGTATTTGAATGCAGTATGTTTCTTTAACCAAGAAACAGGTAACCAGAGGAGGAATACAAATACTGATGCAAAAAATCTAATTTCATAAAGTGCAAGTGCATGTAACTCTTACTGGAATGTATGCAACATAAAAATCTAAAAATGGGAACAATTCGTACTCATTACATTTGTCCTTCCAACCTAAACTATTCAGATAGATAAAAAGAATGTTACACTCACGCTACAGAACATTTCCTAGAATGGCACAGAGCACAGCTAAGGAATAGAGTGGCATCTTTGAAAACCATTTATGTCTGAGAGCCCAATGGAATAAAAAGGGAAGGATTTTAACATTTTTACAAATCAGTTCCATATTTATAGTTTCATAGATATATGTAATTGAAGTTATAACTATATTTCATACAGTCAAATGTATTACTTACATTGTTCTATTTTTGCACTCATAATGCAGTGAAATTATGCATTCAGAAAGTTTGAAATGTCACATAGTCAGGGCGCTCCTGTGTGGAAAGAAAGTCAGTAGCCTGAATAAACCTCATTAAAACCTCAGGTATAATCAGAAGATAGGATACCAAGATTACTCTTCTTCAACACAGCATATTCCTTTATCCAAATTCACATATCCAGAACAATAAATAGTGCTATTAGTGATTATATTATTATTATAAAGATGCTGGAGTTTTACGTAACCAGTAAAAGTATTCTGCTTTTGACTAGCATTCCTTCCTTAGCTTCTGCACTTCTTAATATTTTATGAACAGGGAAAAATAAAATCAAATGTACTTTTAAGTCACATTGCCTAATAATTTTCGGGTTGATGTACAAAACCAGTAATTACTCCTACTGCTTACTAAGTAAAGCTTACATATATTCAAATGTAAGAACAGTTACAGAACTGTGAACTGTAGGAACAGTTACAGAAAACATGTGCAGTCTTGTACCTGAAGACTACAGAAGAGAAAGACAAACTGGAGTGAGCACAACAAAGAGCACTGAAGGTTATTAAGGGACTGGAGCTTCTCATGTATATACCTGAAGAGGCTGAGAGAGCTGGCACTGCTCAGACTTGTGAAAAGCAGACTCTGGGGGATCTTACAATGTGTATAAATACCTCATGGCACAGAAGGTTGCCCTTTTTCAGCGATGCTCAGCTCAGCTCACAGGACAAGTGGCAAGGGGGAAAAACTGAAATACTGAAATAGGAGCAATGGTGAGACTGAACAGATGCCCAGAGAGGTTGTGGAGACACCGTCCTCAGAGATACTCAAAACCTAATCAGGCATGGCGCTGAGCACTGCATCCTAGCTAGCCCTGCTTTAAGCAGGAGGTTGGACTAGAGAGTCTCCAGTGACACTTTCCAATCTCAGCTATTCCAAGCACCTTGAGTTCATTGACCGTTTTCAATTACATTTACCAAAGGGATAGCTATCTCAAATGCACACGATTTTTCTATGTTTTGCCAGTTTTAGTTTGTTTGGTTTGGCTTGGGTTTTTTTTTTTCTTTGTTTGTTTGTTTTTTAATGAATCAGCTGTTGAGAAGTCAAGCCATACACTTTTTTAATCTAATAGTCTTATCAGCTTTTATTAAAAGTGAAGCACAATTAGAAATTGTTTGTCAACAGCGACATAGCTAGTTTCAAGTGTTATAGTCTGTCTATAAAGTCAATACACCAAACCAGCCCCAGCTCATGCTGCCTTTGCCACTTGTAAGAGTACATGGGAAACGCTAGCAATAGTACAGGATGGTATTTGGAAGGAACTCTGGATGCACAGAGCACCTCAGATATAAAGAAGAAGCAATTAAAGAATTCATTGTTCATCTAACTAATGCACTTTTAAAAATTACTTTGAATGAGACTAATAAAAAAAAATCACATGTATGTTCATTTTTGCTACTTAAAATGGGAGAAAAAACCTTGCCTTCTTGCCTGTGCTGCAAAAAAGATGGCAGAATCTTGTAATCTAACATGTAATCTAACATTACATGCTAGTAGCAAGAAACCAAGATGCTGTTCAGCTAAAGGATGGCAGAAAGTGCAATGGCTTACATATAGAGCAAAGACTCATGCAGTCTTGGAGATCTCTGAAATAATGCAGATGACTTTGCTTGTAGAGTCTGTGCCCCAGCATTCTGCTGCAAAATGGAGCTTGTCCTCACAGTGATGTCAGAAGGATAAATACATTCAAAATTGTGAGGTTGTCCGCCACTCTAGCAGGAGTGGTAAGAGCTGTTGCTGAAAAAAATGCAGTCATCTACATCTTCCAGCTACTACATTTTTTACACCCTGTGAACAATGATACTTTTTACTCCTCAGCTTCCATCTATCCATACCTTTTCTTATGCTAAGAAATTTTGCTTTTTTATGTTTCTGACTTCACCTATCATTTTTGCAAAGACAAAACAGCTACTAAAAATTGCAAAGAATGCAAAACAGCTTTTAGGCCTTGATTGTGAACGATACAACTACAACTTATAATGGAACCATAACTTTTGTAAGTAAAAATACACTTATTGTTACAAGTCAGGCACCTCAAATCAGCAATGACTTTGCTTATGTGAAATTAATGGATATACAGCCGTGTGCACATAAATCCTTGCAGGATCAGAACAAAGGGCTTGACTTGACACCTGCTGAAGTTGACAGAAAGGCCTTGCTTTTACAGAATTCAGCAAGTTGAGAATCCAGCCATCAATTTTTCCTGTAAAACACTGAATAAAGATAACTAGACTTTAGTAGCAAAGGCATTGTTTCACATCCTACTTTGTAGAAGGAGCTGCTAAAAGCATGACTGATCTGATGTTTCTCTTGGACGGCTATAAATCAAAAGCAACTTAGCTGAAGTCATTAGTGTAACATGAGGAAGGTAAGAAACAGGCTCAGGGTGTTGGTACATGAAGCTGCATTGTACCAGCCTCCCTTAAAAGAACTTTTAGTTAACTTCTGTTCTGCTTAGAAACTAATGACATGATATAACTCTGGCAAGTTTGCTTTGGGAAAAGCATTCACGAAGAGCAGCTATTTTCAAAAATGAAGTTTCTATTTTGTTAATTTTAAGGACAAAATTAAAATTTCGATTAAGATTACAGGTTTCTAAAATGGCATCTGGTGAAATGGTTTACAAGTTTACAAACATGTGTCTGGAAACCACTGATTTCTAGGTATGTACATCCCAAAAAGCAGAACTATTTTTGCAACTACAAAGTTAAAAAGTCACTGCCAAAAAAAAAGACCTCACAGCTTCTCTAACTTATTTTTACATGTCTGAGTTCAGTCATAAACACCCTAAAATACAAGTTGATCATGGAAGATACACATTCTTAACTATAAAGTTATGAATGGAGTTGCCACTTTGATTCTTAAATTAATTGTAGGAAAAGGCAACATTTTTGTCGGCAATCTCTTATCTCTCAGTTAAGAACCCGGTAACTTCTTTCTTTAGTGTCTATTATCCACACAATTGCTTAAAAACAGGTATGCAAGCCTCCTCATTTAACTCTCCTACAGTCAAACCAAAAGGTGCAAAGTGTTTCTTATGCAGTGCAGCCAGAGAATGCATTATTTTTTGCTGTATGCCTAAAAGAAAGTTACTATAATGGGAATACATTTGACTATATAGCAAAATATATTTGATTTTTACTCTTAGAGAAGAAACAGGAAAATGCCAGATCTTAGGGAAGAACTCCTTCTTTTATATGAAATTCCCATTCATACTCCATGTTGTAATAAGAAAACAAGTAACAGTTATATACCTGAATATAAAATGATGTCTCAAAAGTGAATTGCATTTTAGTAGAAGCATGGAAATAAACCAGCCTTCAATGTCACTGGAGATCCCAAGTCAATGTACAAAGCAATCCTTTGTAATGCACTATCATAAATTTTAAACAAGCAAGCCTTACATGGTCCTAAGCCATTAAATACAAATGGGCCAAATTCTATTCAAACTTGCACCGTTTTGGGGAAGAAGGTTAGTAAACAGAGCATAAATCTTGTCAAAATTTCAGTTGGCAATCAGCACTGTAAAGCATACTGAAGTTTACTTACGGGAATGACATCTTATAAATTATTACAACTCTGCTTTTCCTAAATATTTTAAATCGAGCTTTCTGTAAGGTTTATATTGAAGATGCTTGGCAAGACAACCTATCAAATCAAAGTTATTTAATTTTACTTTCATTTTACTTTACTAGCATGTTTTATTATTGTGCAGTATTAATTTCATTTAATTTGCCTGCTGTATACATTTATGTATTCATTTTAAAGATTTATTAACGGAATACAGCAGGATGATAGAAGCAAACAGTTCTACTACATAACAAAGTCCCTTTCTTTGTTAAGAATCAAGGTAAATTAGTATGAACATGCAATTATTCCACCTGTGAACAAGAAGCAAAGTAACAATGTAACATAAAGTTATGTCATCCAAATCACACAGTATCATCAAATGTATTAGAAAAAGCTTATTTTAAACACTAAATATGGCACTCAGCCTTTGTAATACTTTCTCCTGGCTTTCAGAAAAATGTAAAATCTCTAAACGTGACAGAATATTATTTTAATTAATTATATATTATATGTGATATATATATGCTTGTGTATATATATGTATGTATGTAGGAAAATTAGTTTTTACAGTAAGTTTAATCTTGAACAGGGCCATTGGCTGATGCAACTTGCCTACAGACACTTGGAGACATAACTTTACTCAAGCACAGAGCAGCAGTGAAATGAATGGTAGCCAGCATCAGTTTTCAAATTGCATGCAATTTTGCATGGAAATACAGTTCTATAAACTTTATTTTCTGTTTTATTTCCAGTGCCTGGGCTTCTCAAGTCTTTACAGAAAATTGGAAATAACTAACTGCTAAAGTAAAAGATTACTGCATTAGAAAACACGGTGCTGAAAGTAATGTACCTTTAATTAAATCACTGTAACAAGTCTTCTAAAAATATGCAATGCAAAATCTATTATTTACTAAAAATAAAGCTTTATTAATTTATCCCTTTAAAGAAAAAAACAAACCAAAACAGTACTACAATTACAAGTATAATTGTTCTGCATATCTTACCTCGGGGTTGAAAACTGCTTTAGTTTTCCAGTTATTTCCAGGATTTGCTTTTCCATAGCTATTTATCAGACCATAATTAATCCACTCTGTATTATCTTTCACAGCTAAAAACCTTTGTTCAATGATAAGGAATTTTATTTGCATTAACTAAAGTAAATATACTAAGAAAAAGGTCCTTACCATATAAAAATTTCATTCATTAAAAGCAGTATGCAGAGCACACACTTTTCACTTGAAATGAGCACATTCTTAGAAGTTTGTACCAAACTACTGTTTTTAAAAGCACCTACAGATAATAATAAAAAGGTAAAAGAGCTGTACTGTCACCTAGTGGATAAAGGTAGTAGAATAGTATACCTAAGATTGTTTTTTAAGCTACTTACAGTTTTAACAAAATGAAAATATACTTCAGATATTATATTGATTTCCTTGAAATTACAAGTAAACATCAAGAATTGATATAGGTCCTTTGAGTACTTTAAAGACAGACCTAGAGAACCTTTGACTCTGAATGTATCTTTTAATTGTTTTGTTTTAATGTTGGGTACTACATTTTAAATCTGAATGTAAACTTTACATTTTTAAGAGCTTGGGATGCAGGAGAAAAGCCTCAGATTGATATGCTGACTGGTAGTGGAGACAACACATAGAACTGCTGTGAAACCAACCACTCTTTTGTCTTCAGCTGTGAATACACTGCACTGTTTTTGTACTCCAGGATGTCTTTAAAGCAAGTCTGAAAAAGTAAAACTGCTCCTGAGACACTAAAATAAATCTTCACCATAAAGTTTAAGTCACTGAGATAATAATTCAATCTCAATTTATGCATGGATTAGACCCCTCACTTGTACAGTTTCCGAGTATAACTACATTTTTTCAGATAAGTTTATAACATTGGAGCAGGTAAAATATTTAATTGATTTTTCACCAAAACTTTTCACTACATTAATTCCTGTGATTTAGGACCAAAAGAAAAGTTTTGCTTCAGGGTGTTGGTGTCAAAGCTCACACCAAGGCAATGCTGCCACTTTCCCCAACCCTTCTTGTATTACAGCGGAAACATAGCGAAGCATTTTTCTAGTTCTAGACATATGATGGGATTCCCTTCCACATAGTCTAATATGATAAGAGAGGAAGAAGATTTTGTGAATAGTCATTTGGTTTGGTAGTCATGTGACTACTAAAATAGATTGTTAAAGAAGGAAAAGTAATACCTTTCACTGGAAAAATTAAAGGTATTATCTTCTACTTGCATTCATTCATTCGTCATACTCTCAAGAAAATTTTCTATTCCATTCCAGTATTTGAAGCACTGGCTGAAACTCTGTATAATCACCTCATCCTTATCCATGGATTGAGGAATTATAGAAAAATGTAGTAAGTATAGATTTCCCTTGGACGGCCATTTTTATGAAGTCTTTTTTTGCAACACAGAGTAACCCATATTAGTTTTGCAACAATTCGAAAATTCTGTGGGAACATGCACTAAAGCATGTTCCATGAAGCATTATTATAAGAACGAGGGCATATGCACAGGAACTTCTATGAGATGCCTTCATGGTGTTGTATTACCTGACATTAAGTCATTTCATCCTTGTTTGCCTTCAGTGAAGCAAATAGATTTACTTGTTCTTAATGTTGCAGTCTGAAGACTGATTAATTCAACTAATGTTCACATTGGGGGTGAGGGGGAGGCGGGGAAAGGCAGATAATATCCTACCTTATATTGCGCTTTTCAGATGACTTAAAATACAAAGTCTATGGCTTTCCAGGACCGCAACAGTAACAGGACCACCAGTAACATATTCTTACTAGGTAGTGAACATACAATCAACCTTGAAATGTTTGAAACAACAAAATAGCTAACCGAAAAACTCCTGCAAATTGAAATGCTGGGGAAATCAGGAGTTGTTCAGGATTTCCATTCAACCAGATTTACAGAAATTCTGTCATTTTTTGTTCTCTGTTTTGAAATGAAGTATTTTAACTAAAAGGGTTCTTTCCATAAGCACCTTCACATGTTTACTAAAATAGTGCATATCATACCTACAGAGGAAATTAATAAACATTTGTAGACATCGTAGTCACCTGAGCTGCAGTATCCATATTTTTCTAGTGAAAAGTATATAACTTTTTCTTACACAACCGTTATATCATTGTCTTCCTAGTTAGAAATTGCAAATACTCAGCTTGAAACAGAACTGAGTCAATTTCTTGCCCTAAACAAATTCTTACTGAGCACAGGTAGATGTGAACCACAAGTTCCATGTGACTGTGCAATTTAAAAGGTAAATGGCAAATAATATGATGTACTACTTTGTCCTTGGTGTGGGAGACCTTTTCCTCAGCCTCTTCCCTTTTATGCTAAACTGATTAGCAGATGACAAGTAGAACTGCTTGCAACAAACATTCATACTTCACATTCTGCAAGCAGTCAGCAGCACGTGCTTACAGCCTGTACTTTCAGACAGTGTTCTTATAGCTAAACATGTTTGCTGGAGTATTCAGAGCTGGAAAGCAAACATCAGAGGGCATGATCAATCGAAGTAATTTTGAAAAAGGTTTAGAAACATGTTTACAAATTCCTTCTTAGAATGCAACACCTTGTAACCTGGATTTTACAGAATATGAACTTAAACAATATTAAAATATTCATAATATTGACTGGTACTTCAAATGCACTATATAAAATTTTAAATTATAACACGAGAGGGTATTTCCAATGATAGACAAATACCAAATTATTTAAGTTAAGGAGCTACTTTGGGTCTAATAATGTTTTTCATTTAGACAAACAAGACAGCTATCAGTTTCACAATCATGGGTGTGGAGAATCCATTTTAATTCTCTGCATCCTATTTACAAGACATTAATTACTAAAACAAGAACAAGACATTCCAGAAGTTACTCTAACTAATTGTTTCCTAAAGCTGGAGAATGAAGAGTCAGCACAGACTTAGTCTTTATCCTCACTGTATTTTGTGAAATACTTTAGCAAACACAGATGAATTAGGAATTTTTAAAGAGTAGAAAAAGTATAATACGTGGTAATAGGCAGAAAAAAAGAAAAAATATTTCCCTCTGACAGCAGAAAAAGATCCATTTGGTGTCAAAGCAAATGAGACAGACTCAACTACAGAGTGAAAATTAACAGAACAAATGAAAACTGCTTTTTGTGCTGTATGTGTAAAAATGGAATTATCAGCAACCTGTACTTCACACAGACCTTAAAAGCCCGCTGAGATACACACACTGGGGACATACCAGTTTGAGAAACTTTTTTTTCCTGAACATGCAATGGCAGTTCAACCATGTTCAAAACACATGTGCCCTAAATCATCCATGTTAAGGCTGAGGACAGTGCACAAACTGTGGAACTACTTCATAAAGTGGCTGAAGTTGCAGGAGTGGCAGGAGATGGTTGCATAACAATCGCCTGTGGGGGCAGAGAAATTTGGTTAGGAGGCTTGTGCGCTGCTGGCCATTTGCTTCCCTCACTTTCTCATTAAGACAGGGTGGTTGTGGTAGGACGTTACTGACATCAAAACTCTATCAAGCTTCTTTAAGCTAAAAACCCATCCCCCAGGCTTCATGGGATCATAGTCTCACATCCTGTGCATCTCTTTCCTCTCATATGTGACTAAAAGACTCACAGTTGAATATACTGTGAGGTATTTTCTGTGAGATTTCCTGTTTCCTGAGTTCTGTAAAGTTTCTTCTTTCACCTCTTGTATCTGCTAAACTGGGAAATTCATAGGCACAAAAGCAAAAAAAAAAAACAACAACCAAACTAAAAAAGTTAAGAATGTCTTAGGAAAATTTTAGAAAAATTTCTAAGAGCAAACGATCTTTGGTGTGGATTTAATTTTCAATGATTAGGGATTACTCAAAGGTGCTTTTTTTAAAAAGTTTTATTTACTTTATAAGAATCCCAAGTTATCTTAATCGTGAAAATGAAAATTGAAATAACAAATGGTTTCATATATCACTGTAAACAAAAGATGCAACTTGTCTGAGACTTGAGATCTTCCAATCCTCAGCCCAATCACAAGCTTCCTGTCTGACCTATATATACCACTCAATCTATCTGATGTTAGTTTCTTGGTTGTGTAATTAAGACAGTATTTTTCTGTCTCAGAGGCATCCTGTGAAGATAAAATGAATATTTATTTACTTTTTTGTTCGATCATGTTGTTAGCATGGTGAAAAAAATTCAAGTAGATTCCAAAAATTGGGAATAAGTGTCGCAGAGTTTAATATAATTTAAAATAGAAAATAAAATGTTGAAAATGGAAGGATTTATGATACAAGTGATTTCAAGATTCCCCTATTTCTTCTTAAAAAAAATAAAAAAAGGAGACAGAGAAAAGGAAAGAAAAACCCAACAACCTGTTAACAATCTGACAATTATACAAACCACTAACACAGAGACTAGGAAAGTTGTAAATGCATTTTACTTTTCTCAGCCAGGTTAATTCCAGAACTAACATGTACTAATTTTAACAATGAGAAGTGATACTTAATCAAATACTCTTGTCTTTTTTAAGTTCTTTTTCTCATACACAACATAATCAAAGATTAGTGTTAAGAGCTAAATCAGAATCAGCAATCTCGTAAATGGCAGATGGCTGCAAGGATTTATAACCTTTCCTAAATATGGTTGCAACTTGGGAAATGGAAACATCATCTCTTTAGGAGATGTCAGGTACAAATATCAAGCAAATACAATTCAAAATTAAGTGAACTTTTCTATGGTCTGTTTCAGTACGGACATAGCTTCCTATGAATTAAAAGATCATGAAAAATCATTTAACTACATTTTATTATAAAGAAACAGTTGCAATTTCTGCAAATTCACACCACTGCTAGTGTTTAAGTTTTAATATCATGATTAGAACAGCAAAAGAGCACAATTCAAAAGTATACAGTTAATACAAGTATTCATAAAAAATAACTAGCTATACTTGGGGAAAGCAAAGGCAGGAATCAATAACAGTTTGCTGTCTAGATACAGCAAACAAGACCGCTTATCTACAAATACATTTAACACTTCATATCGTTGTAACAGGTCAGGGAAAAAGGGCTTCGCTCTAGCAATCTGACTACATACCTAGCTTGCAGAAGGGTATCACAGACTGGGCACAGATTCTGCAATGATAGATGTTCTTAGCATTACTGCTGACACAGGCTGACTTGCCCAGTCAAGCTTTTAGTATCTCATGTGTGTCTCTTCATGTTTCATTACATAACAGTTTCTTTTATGCATCTCACCTCTGATAGCACTGTCATTATGGAAACATTTCTTTGGTAATAGAAAACCATAAAGTCCTCCTGAGTAAAAGGCCAAATGCAGTCAATTTATTGCAAAAAATCCCAACAATCCAGCAAAAAATCTCAGCTGCAAGTTATTCCTTCACTCCAAGGAGTTTTATATTTTCCTTGTCTTTCGAAACAACCCACAAGTGATAATGAAATGCTTAAAGCAATAAGAGAGAGAATCAGGTTTCATCTACCTGGACTGTCTGGCAGCATACTGTGTAACAATAAATGAGTGTTCTTAAGTCTCAGCATTTCACTGGAAATGAGGCAGAACTTGTGTATTTTAACAGCTTTTTACAACTAGCAACCACTAGCAAATTTATTTTACTTTCTCAGGGAAGACCAGTGAACATCCCTAATTTAAACTAAAGGGCCATTCAGCCTCGAAGACAAAAAGCACTTCTGCTTAGCACCTGAGTAATACATGGAATATGTACAGGTGAATCAAGAGGACTGGAATCAAAGATAGTTTGCCTTTGGCTGGTCTGAAAGGTCTGACTCATTTCCAGTTCTGTGATCATTTATTATCCAGAAAAGAAAGGCTAGCTTTCTGCAGTGCAAACACAGTGGTGGTCTGCAGCTCATGATGAATAGATTTACCAGGTCGGCTCTGAATTGCATGACATAGAGTTTTCCAACAGGCTCTGACACCTGATGTATGTTTAAATTTCTTAGCACAGAAGAGCCTGAATATCTACCTGCATGTACTTTTCCTTAAAGTTATTATACACAAAACACATTCTTAGGCAGCATATTAGTTAAAAAAAATGATACAGTACAGAAATATTTTAAATCGGTAATTTCATGTCAGATAAACACTCATTTCCCTACTGGCATTCTGACTTCAGTATAGCATAGGAGTTTGTTTTGGTTCTAAAACAACAGCTTCCACATTTTCAAGTTCCAGCTATACAAAGTTCAGACACGACGTGATTTACATTTGTAGAATAACAGAAAATTAGAAAACATCGATGACTTTTTTTTTAACACTCAAATCAGTGCAACTATTGAAGCAGTTATCTGCACTGCTTCACGATAAATAGCAGAAACACCAGCCAATTATTCCTGAACTTGGGAGTTATATGCCAAACTAAGCATTTCAAAAGTCACAAAATCCTAATTAAAATCAAAGTGTTCACTGAAGGACTATCACAAACCCAAGAAAATTCCCTGGCAACACTTAACAATTGCCAAATTGATAGTCACACTGTTCTTTACAGTTTACTTGTTTTTGCAGATAAAAACTAATTTTACCACTGCACTGGAAGCCCATACCTTCTTTTAGCTTTAAAGAGCTTGCAGTTTGAGTAATTTTAAGTGCTACCACAGGGGCAAACCAAAAAATACTAAAAGCAGTATTAAAATATTATCATTAATCAAATATTCAGAATTATCAATTAGAAAAAGTCAAACGAACATTGATAAGCAGTCTTTGATCTTTAAGGGAAAGGATAAAAGTACTATGCAACTGTGTGACTGTGTTAAAATACATAAACTCACGAGTACACAAAAGAAAAAGAGAAAAAGTGCTTCTCCACTAACTGTGCTTCCTCTGAAATTCAGTTTAAATATGTAGGAATTATCTAACGTTTTAAATAACGTGGTTTAGTTGATTATCCTGATGACTACACTGACCCCAGCACACACAGCAAATCTGAATTAATTAAAAAAGACTAAAAAAAGAACAACAAAATGTCTTTTCATTCAGCTCCTAATAAATCAATGCCAGTAAACTCTATGCAGAGTTAAGCAAAATGTTTATTACTTTCTAAGGCATTCTAGAAACACCCAGTATGCAAAAGGATGCATATGCTGAGCATTCATAATTGCTGATAAGTGTTTTTTTTAAAATTAGTAATATCACTCATCACTATCTGAGCTTTAATCTAAAAATTCTTTCAAAAAAAATCTGCATTCAAATATTCTTACAATTGTACTTAAGTTTATTTGCTCTGTCTCTAATTTAAAACTGAGGGTACAGAAAAAGCCCTCCACGCTGCTTTATGAAACTTAATTTCCTTCACTTAGTTCTCCATTTTTACAATGTCAATTCATGTATCTGTGATTCTTCCAATTCTTTGCATTCCTTCTTACAAGAAAGAGGATGTCTTTGGTCTTAGTGGAAAAGACTGTGTATTGTCACTCTGGAAAGAGGGCTATCAGCAGAACACAACTGGAAAAGATTCTGAATCAATTTCATTCAGAAGTAAAATCAGGTAAATAGAGCAATTATAATTCAGCTAAATTCTTTCAGTTAGTGAGAACAACTCTTGGAAAGATTAAGTCCTGTATCTGTGGAAAATCTAATAATTATAATATTAGACATTTTAAAGATAGTAGTCTATACAATGAACATCAAACAGAAATCATTACTCAAAGTAACAGACAAAGGAAATTCATTTCCCAAAGAATCAAGATGTTAATGAAATACGCTTGGACAGCCTTGGTATTTTCCAAGATTTTTCACAAGACAAACTCACTCTGAGGGTGGAAAGACTCAGATGAAGACCACACCTCCCTTGTATCTTTGAAGAGCCAAGACTACGTGATCCACTTGGATGCTATTAGCTTCCCTAACATTGCTTTTCTTAAAGTGTGGTGAAAAACAAACAATGTATAAAATACTCTGCCTATATGAAGAATAAAAAAACTTAAGCCTATCACAGAATATCCTGAGTTGGAAGGGCCCCATAGCGATGATCATGTCCAGCTCCTGGCCCTGCACTAGACAGCCCCAAGAATCCCACCATGTGCCTGAGAAGCACTGTTGCAGTTTTGGATTAACTACTGTATCTGAAACCTAGATACACACAGGTCTTTTAGTTACTTATATTTTTAACATTATTTGTTAGATATTCTCCAGAATTGGTTGGATAACAACCAGGTAATTTCTGTGACTGTAACTCAATTCATATGCTTCAGGCACAGGCAGAACAGTTTTTGCATTCCGTGTTTTGCTGGCAAAACTAATGAAGGGGAATGTTTTTAATAAGCATCTCCCTTTTTGTCCTAATCAATTCTCTGTCAGGACAGTACTCTGAGTCTATACACTGATACAGATGGAAATGTGCAGTCTCAAGATAAAATCATAGCTTGACCTTTAAGGACAAAGTTGGTATTAGGATCCTCCAATTAATTTTGTTTCAACTTTTAACCCCCCCCCCCCCCC
>WBMV01007230.1:99584-204537 GCA_013396655.1 Campylorhamphus procurvoides
CTTTGGAGTAAACATCAGTTTTGATTGAAAAAGATCCAGAGACTCCAACTTTAGCTAATAAAATTAAGAACTGAGAAGGATCTCAATTCACACAGTACAAGTAAGCACTACCTACACATTGTAGTTAAGATGAGAGCTTAAGTATTACGTGAATTTAAATAATGGCTTTGAGTGTATACACTTCATAATTTCAAAACCAATTCAGTATTTAGATAACTAGCTGTTGCAGTTGAGAGTGTAAGATTCTGAATGGGAAGACTAAAGACAACCCTTATTCCAATGATCTGATATCATAGAAGAAACAAATCGAATTTCTTATTAAATAATGGCACCATCTTTCCAGTCCTTCCATTTCCAGCCATTGGAGGTAGACATCTTCAGATCTCTTTTTTTTCCCCTGAATTTTTTCTTTATGAGAAATTCTAAAGAAATAGTCTTCTAAATAGAATACAGATCTATTCAAATTATATGGCAACTGTTATTTTCAGTTTCAGTAAAATACTAATTCCTATAACATTTGCTCAGAAGGTTGATCCCAGAGTCCTTTTTCTTTTAGTTCTTAAATATTGCTTAAAATTCTGGTATGTTCATCTAAAATTTTAAGTTCAAATGAACATTTTTAAAGGACAAATTAGTTCAAGAAAATCATATTTATAAAATAATTAAAGAGCATCCATGTGTTGATGATCATAAGAGAAGATAAATACAGAAAAATTTTCCAGTAGAGAAAAAAAAGGAAGAAGAAATAAAAAGAGACACTGTATGAAGTCCCAGATTGGTCATACATTTTGGTGCTGGTCAATAAACCAGACCACCATATATAAACAAAACATTCCATTCAGCATTATGTCAACCTTTAACAAAAAGATCATCAATCAACTGCAAATGCATGTTCTATGCACCTGTAAAATCTGATGGACATTCTTTCAAGTTTTTATTTCAACACTGTGTCTGTCAGAATTACCCCCCACTATAAACTTACTATTAATGTTGGGAGAAGTTTTCCAAATGTCACCAAAATGAATTAGTATCACACTGAGCCCAAGACTTCAGAGAGTCACCATGTGCATTTATGTATTTTCCCTCCTGTAATACTGACACATTTATATCTTTTCCACGTCTGTTCCAGGTCTGGCGAAACTGCACAGTATGTATCGCAATTTTTTTATTGAAACTTGGTGACAAATACAGAAATTTAGTTGCACAAAATTTGTTGAAAAATTGTTAGCAACCACGTCTACCTATAAGATGCTCTAAATTAAAACAAAGTAAACAAAGGTTTTTATTAATAGTGTGACAAAGTGAGGTGCCTATTGCACTACACACCCTTTCTAATGTGCTGCTGGAACTTTGCTGTGTTTCATGTGTACATACATGATGGTGTGTTTCACAATACAGGACTCTTCTTCATAGCGGATAAAGGGGCAAGAAGATCAAAAATCTGGAAACCAAGCACAGTCAAATTAAGACTAGAAATAAAATACTTCTTAACAACGTTTGTTAGCCTTTAGAACAATTTCCTAAGTGCTTGTGGATTCCCTGTCACTTGGATATATCTTTTAGAAAAAGAAACAGAGTTAAGCAAGGGAAGACATGCAGTAGTTGTTTCACCAGAGAACTCTACGCCAAACAGTGCTTACCTAATTTGCAATCCCTTAATTTATATTCAGTTTACTGCTTATGAACTCTGTGTTCGAGAGTGAGCTATGACATAATACAATAGCAACATGCTATCAGTTCCTTAATTACTAATGGGTAGGAAGACTAACAGATTTCAAGGTGGAACTGGCAATTGTGTTTTAAGGAAAAAAGGCTGTTTTCCATATACACCTCAACTTCAAAAAGCATATATATGCACATGAATGATTTTAAGAGCTACCCTCTTGACTTCAGTCTGTCTACTACATAAATAAAGGGAAGCGCAGGACTTAATCACTAAAGATTTTATAATATTCTTGAAAAACTATACATTTTAGTATAGTCATCTGTCTTTCAGAAATAAAAACTGCACCTCTCATCTTCCTCTTCACATATACAACATTAAAAAAATGCATTCTCCAAGTGCACCAATTAAGTATGTCTGATTTCCTGTAATCTAGCTAGATTTTCTATTTATGCTTTCCCCTACATCACTAATTCAATAATCTACTCTCGCACACTTTAGTCATCTACAATTTCTTTAGTCCTCACTTTGCAACCTAAAAGGCTTTCATTATGGGGAAAGCAGAATCCTGAACAAACAAATGGTTGCTCAGGTCAGAGTTCTACTAATTTTATTTAAATGTTTTATTAAAAAGTCCATAAAAGTCATTAGAGGTCATAACATGAGACCCCCATTCAGATGTCACTTGAGCAAAACTATACCTTCTATAGACTTCAACAAGTTTGTCTGAAGAAAACCTCACCACAGTGTTTTTTCAACTATAGGTTTTATGATTTGTTCTGAATTAAAGAATAGTCACTTACTGGTAGTAAAGACACAGACAATAAATGGATACATTACATAAATATTAAAAAAGAAAAGACTTTCACAAATCAAGTTTTATGTCTTGTGTGGTTTAGGAATTCTTTGCTGGATCTTGGAATTGTTTCACTTGGACTAGGTGTTGGATTTCTCCATACAGCTGTGTGAATCCTGCAGGGTTCAGTTCACAAAACAAACCCCTGCAGTTTGATTCAGAAGGTTTGGAAAAGACCCAATATTTCTTTGTTCACTTACAGATTCCAGCATTTGGTCATCTCTTGAATTGTTAGCACATTTATGTTAAAACATTAATCCCTTTAATCACTAATGAATGAAGGTGAGGCAGCCCAAGTACTCCTTCTGTATGTGTACAAGGATGTAATTCACACTGCTCCACAGTGTTTGAGTCCCCTGAGGATCTGACTATAGGCAGGAGAAATAGGAAGGTTTTCCTGCTCTCATTTTACTCCAGGTAACTCAAAAAACCCAAAGAGCATCCTAGTCTGGAAAGTAAGGTGGCAAATGCAGAACAGACTCTAAATCAAGCCATACAAAAAAGGCCAGTAACAGGGAAATCAACAGCTGGTAACTTGGATAACTCCACTTAAGAAGCAAGACTCTGAATTATGTTCTGAAGAAGCTGGGAATTAACAACTAAAGTCCTGTAGATTCACAGAGTTAGTCTTTAAAGAAAAAATAATCATAACAGCATTTTGGGATGAATGGAAATGACTGGCTAGAAAAAGAATAAGATTCTTTAAATCAAGAGATCTGAATTAAGCTGAATTTTGTATTTGATACAAATAATTTGTGCATCTCTTACATGCTTCCCACTTCAATTCTTTGCTCTGACCTGCATCCTGATTTCTCTTTATTCAAGCAGTAATAACCTTGTCAAATATCTCCAGTCCACAAAGTTATTTTTTTTTTACTTGGCTTAGCTACAAGTGTAGCCATCTGTGGCTATTGAACACTGCATTAAAAATTTACGGAATTTATATCTTGCATCTGTGCCTCCTTTCAGTCTTTAATAGCATCAAATTAGACTGGAGGTATTAGGTTACACTAGCAAATCATTTGTTCACCAACTCTACAGCTAAGCCATCATTTATATTAGTAGAGTTCTGTATCATATTACTCACATGCTGTGCTAGCTCCTAGCATTTTTTCAAAAATGGATGAGAAATTAATGTAAGTGATTGAAACTCATCGTGTTGCATTGAAGGGACTGGTGTTAATCCAAGGATAAATCATCTTAAATTCTCTCCCTGGTGTGACTGAAATGCCTATATGTTTGATGATTAGGCATGATATTGCAGGAGCTGGGGGAATGTGAAGATTTCTGAGAAATCTTCTGCCTGTGAAAATCTTGATGAGGTTGGGAAGAAAGTTGTGAACAGCAATGAACACGAAAGTTGAAGAAAGTGCTAACTACTAAAAACCCAAAATTACTGTAGAAAGATACTCTGCCTTCTTCTTCATTAAGGAAGAAGAAATAAGGATTCCCAAACTGAAGATTTTCTTACTCTATCAAAGGTTTTAATTCAAGGGATGCAACCCCCATTACATTTTTAGAACTCATTTTCTTTTTGGTAGTGAAAGCTTTCCACTTTAGTAGCTCATTCAAGCAGTAACCTTCAGACCAAATTATTATAATGGGATCTCTGGGAACTCACGGTTTAAAATTAATTGTACTCAGAATATTTTGTAGAACATGGTAATAAAAACAAATAATGAATTTTGTCTGTGGAATAATGTTGCTGTGAGTCAAGAGAAAGCAAGGTCTATATTTTATACTGTTGAAGATTAGCTTCTCTGTCCAAAGGAGGGCAATGAAGATAATGAAGGGCCTTGAGGGGAAGCCGTATGAAGAGTGGCTGAGGCCACTTGGTCTGTTCAGCCTGTTCTCCCTTCTCTGAAGGGAGACCCCACTGCAGTCTACCACTTCCTTGTGAGGGGAACAGGAGGGGCAGGTACTCATCTCTTGTCTGTGGTGACCAGTGACAGCCCCTGAAGAAATGGCCTGAATTTGTGTTAGAGGAGATTAAGGTTGCACACTAGAAACAGGTTCTTCACCCAGATGGTGGTTGGACACTGGAATAGGCTCCCAAGGGAAGTGATCACAGCACCAAACCTGACAGAGTTCAAGAAGTATTTGGATGGGCACATGATGTGACTCTTGGAGACAGTCCTGTGCAGAGCCAGGAGTGGGACTCAATGACCCTTGTGGGTCCCTTCCAACTCAGCATATTCTGTGATTCTGTGATAGGAAAGCATAAGGGGGAAGGATGGATATCTTCAAATGGAAAGAGGATGAGGAGAAAAATTTTACTGCTGAAGGTTCAGAATCCTGGGATCACCATTGAAAAAAATTCACCATCTGCACTGTCAAAGTAAAGTTTGCTGAATTGTTCCTTCTGTCTTTTGTTTCTATTCTTCTCCATTACTTCAAACTTTTGTTTAGTGTGTTGAAACTATAATAACTTTTGTGTACTCACATGGCATAAAATACTGATCATTGCATGTCCTTTATGTCTACGTGTCTAACTGACATTTAATATAGTTAATGTGCATCAAGGCAGCTCAAACCCTTCGAGGCACTGAGAACATTGATAACAGTAAAAAGTAGGTGCTAATTTATGAGCTGTTCTCTCTGCTCAATATAAAAGGGGGAATGCTTTTAAACCAGTGTTCTACAAGCTGAAAACTAATCTCCTTGTATGAGATGTCAGAAAGAGCTAATATACAGCCAAGAAAAGCTTCATTTAAAAGCAGAATCAGTAGTTTGAATGTCTGATAAAAATCTTTAAGAAGATAGTTCACTGGAAGTAGGTTTCCTAATCACAAAGGAATGTTGTATTAAATCATCATATTTTGAGAGTTTCTGGATGTGTATGTGTTGCAGATTTTCTACTAATTTGGAAGGCAGCAAGCCTCTATGAATAGGAAAGCACACAAACCACATCTGGGAATGCAGATTTAGTCCTGTGGACACTTCCATGGAGCATGAAGGCTGGCATGAAGCCAGCATTAGGATGGAGTTTAGGTGTTAGATCTAAAAATTATTCAGCACATGTGGCCACAGAATTCTTTAAAATAATTACATATATCAGTCCTAAAAATCTATAAATCTGGCCAAAATTCTGCTTTTCTTATCTCCTGAGCATGAAAGATGAATACAAAAACCATGCAGAGTTGCTATCTCATATGACAGCAGGAAAAGACATAAAGGTAGTGGGTGAAAAAGAGAGAATATGTCTCTTAAGAGCACTTTTATATAGGAAATCAATCTCTGATTTTGTAGTAATGACATGAAGGCATCTGCATTATCATGCCAGCAGAAAAAGGAGCACTGTTTGAGCCCCCTAATCAAGCCTTTCATGTCATAAATAATCTGAATTTCCTTTCAATTTGAGCTTCTTGAGTTTCAATGCGTGTTTTAAGGAATGACTGCAACTGTTAGACTCTGCTCTTTACATGCAGAGTATATATAGGCTTTGTCTCCATCTGCACACACCAACATAAAGGCAGTGAACTTTCTGAGACTCTGTGCATGAAATAAAATTGAGGACAGTGTTCATCACTCCTCCACTGGCATAAACTGACTACAGTGTAGGCTAATTCAGGTTGTTAAAAGATACAAGCATAAAAACAGATGTACTGGGTAAGATTAAAACTCCATCTAGGCCCAGTACCCAACAGCAGATGATTGACAGCTTAAGAACAGAGAGAGCAGAATGCTACTCTTCCCTGCAAAGAGACTTCAGTAATTTACCTCCACACTAGAGGTAGTTTCTTCTGTATTTCATATTCCTCAGGATTTCTATATAAACCTAAAAGTCTGATTTCTTTATATGTCCCCTGTATGAATACTGCTTCATGGTGACCCTTGCCACCATGCCCAGAATCTTGCAAAGCTCTAACATCTTTAAAGAGACAAAGGGAGACTGTAACTGCACATGGTCTTCCAAATACAGTAACACAACAGCAGTACAAAGAAACATAAATTTTATTCTTTGTTTTGTTCCTTGCTCACTTTCAAATAATTACTAGCATTGGATTGGTTTTCTTTTGATGGATACTAAGCTAAAGTTTTTGCAGGACTGTTATTTCTATTTGTTTCTTTTGCTAAAGTAATATAAATATTTCTACTTATAATTAGAAGTAAGTATTATAAGCTGAAGATCTAGCTACTGAGTGATAAGAGATAGCTCAAGCTCTGTCTTTTCATATGTAAAGCTAGGATTTCCCCACTTGCCCTGCCTAATAATTTACAGTAACCTACACTGATTTTATCTGACATTCTATCACAAAGCCATGAAAAGACTTTGTAAACTCCATTTGCAGTTCTCTATAGTTGGCCTTTGTTTTAATTTCTTTCTGTAACAGTATCGCTGACAGACAGTCATCTCATTATTCCTCCTTTTATTTGAGAAGACTCACCGGTGATTTCCATTTACTGTGAAAATTGACCATTTACTCTTAAGTTCCCTTCTGTTCAGTTATTCATCCACTCCATATATTTTTTTCCTTATTTTCTTGTAGTTTCCTAAACAACCTTTGATGAGGACCCTTACTGAAAGTTTCTTAAAAATCCAACTAGACTACTTTATTTGTACCCATTTATTTTGGCTCCCTCTGAACTCCTATGAACCCTTGACTTCCCTTTGCAATGGCCATTTTGATTCTGCCCATCTTCTTACTATTTCTAGACTTGATTCCAGTTCCCACTAGTATGCACAGCACAGATACCAAATTCCTTCATTTGTAGTTTCCTGGATATTTCCTGAAATAATTTTTAAAGAGCGTCAGGAAAAAACTAATCTAACAAACTAACAGAATAGTATTGTTCTGATTTTGCTCCCTGAATAGATCACCATGGAACCCTGCAGGTCCCCTCATTGTTAGTCCCATGACCTATACAGCGAGAGAACAAACAAAATATCTAAGGAAGCAAAAGGAATGATACCTCCCTTTCCCGCAACAGTTACCTCTTTGTCAGATGAGGCACAATTTTATATCAATTGTTTAAGTAACTTGGCTAATTTTCAGCAAAGAGCATTAGGGGGTACACAGGTGCACTGCCATGTAGCAAGTCTGTGCAATGGAGAACCTCAAGAAAACAGTAAAAGTATCTCACAGAAGAATAACTGAATGCAAAACACATTTTGGTCTAAACATCAGTTCTATTGCAAAACTACTTTTATGGGTTGAGATGGATGCTGCTGAGTTGGATTTTTGTAACAGTCACTATTATTCACAGTAAATGTAAGCAGAGTCATTAAGTTCTTTTAAGTAAGTAAGCAGGTGAAATAAAATCAGTGTTAACCCTAGACACCAGCACACATAAACAAACATGGGCAGAGATGTTTGGTTGTGTGCATCTGCCCACCAAGTAAAGAAAGTGCAAGAGTCCAATAAAAACTCATGAAGAAAGCAAGAAAGTAGTGCTGAACACAAAAGGATGTTTTGTGATCCTGGGATTTCAGATTTAGTAGTTTCTGCTTTCACTGGTGCAGCTGTCCAGAGCGAGGTATTAACACAAGTGAGGAGAAAAGGGGGACACAAAAGGCAATTTTTCTTGCCTGCCAATTATGTATTGGGAAAATGCCTGGAGAAGCTGAAGGAATGACACTGATAAACAGCAAACTAGATGCCATACATAGTCTGCAGGGAGGATATGCAGAACCAGGAGAAAGACACCCCAAACAACAAACCCACAAAATGTTCATATTATGTACCTGGAACAACCCTAGAAATGAACAGTGAAGAATACAATGTTTTTCCATATGCCATTAATTCTATAAAAGGAAGAGTCAATGTGGCTTTCATAGACAGAACTTGTATCTCACAAGGCTACTACATCAAATAATGCTAATCAACAAGTAAATAAGAGTAAAATGATTGATAGAAATGGTACAGGAAGCCCATAATGAAGGTGCAGGAAGCCCATGTGATAACCAGTAGCAGGGAAAAGATACTGGAAGCAACATTCCCAGCCATTTACTCACGGTGGTCCTCAAAGGGAGCTCACTGGACATTTGGTCTGAGCCAGTGCATGCATTCCTATCTTATCCTATTGACATATAGGATTGATGTTCATTGATGCTGAACAGTTTTGAGGCTTCCAACGCTCTGCAAGATCTGGTTAAGATTGGCAAAAGAGTGAAAAAGTTATGAAGGGGAGTGAACAAAGGGCAACAAGAGAGACACACACAGCAGAAATACATGAGCCTCCTTTCTTCACGTTCCTAAACCACTCCAGCAAAACCTTCTGCTAAAGACTTGGCCACAGTTTTGATCTTGAAACCTTTAGAATGTAAAAGGGCATTTTTCATTGCCTTCAAACATATTTGGATTTAATTATAAAAATCCCATTGAAAGCACTTTTCTCTTTTAGCAATATGTTGTTTCCTGTGATATAGTGAAAATTTGAGATCCCAAACCCACACAATTACAATGTCTTCAACGATACATCAATATTTACATTTCCCTATTACAAGTATGGAAGAGAAGGTAAGTATCATAACTAAGGTCATCAAGTAGTTTGGCTCACACTAAGTATTATCTTAACTGATTTCATGTAGATTTTTGCTAGTTTCACATATTTTTGAAAAATATTTATCTTACTAAAAGTCACTGTTGTTAAAAAGCAAGGAATTGACCCTGCCCTACGCTGAAGTGCATGCTGCTGATTTAAAATGTCAAAATTAGATATTAGGATATTTGCAAATACATTCCTTTGTATATCAATACTATGACAATAAAAACCATTGACTCATTATATTAAGAAGTTTCAAAATTTAATCACACCAAAACTTTGAAAAAATTTATATAATTTCAATTCTGAGCTCTGCAGCTTGAACACATTTCTAGTAAAAATGTATTTTGTTGTTTTCAATTGTAAATAGAGATTTAGAAGAGAAACAGGGCCATCTGTAAATAGTTGCATTCAAGAACCTATCACAGATGAAAACAAATGCCTTCTAGCATCATGTGCAGAAAACACTTCATTTAGAGATCCATAACAGCATTTAGATAGAAGTATAGTCAGTGTCTTGAACGCAACTGGGTCTGTGTAAGAAGTCACAGGGAAAACCTCTATGGCACAGGAAGTCCTTTCACTTTTCAGAACGTCATCCATCATGCTGGGGAAACGGCAGGAAAGCAACCTACTACTACTTAATAGGCTTCTGCATAGCAAGTTGCTTTGAAGCAGCAGCTGCCCACAGTAAATTTCATTGACCCTTAGAGCCTTTCTCCAAGTTTTCCAACTGTTTTGTCTCCTGAGTTACAACTCGGTGTTAGGTCCAAGTCACCAGCACCTGACAAAACTTAGAAGCTCCAACAATGTGAGAATGTAAAGCTTTCAGGGATGTTGTCTTTTCCATACAGCACCAGCAGAGAGACCTGATGGCATTACGTTTACTAATAGAGAAACTTTTCCTGCTCTGAAACAGGAACTATTTTAGAGTACGGCATCACACAACACACATGTGCACTATCACAGGATGCAAAATGAACAAAATGTTAGATTCCTGGCACAGCAAATAGCATTCTGTCACAATAACAAGCACTACATTCTATTCAATAAACCTTAAACATGTAACTGTAAATCTGCTGCTTGCACCAAAGTCGTGAAAATAAATATTAACATGCAATTATACAGAATGGTAGGGTACAACAACCTAGCAGCATCCTACAGGCATTAAGCCTTATAATACTTATTTACTCATTCCCTGCTACTCAAATGCACTCCTGCATTTTTTGTTCCAATGCCTGTGAAGTCAGTGCCAACAAATTACTTGTTCTGCTTCATCTCCTCCTTAAACTATTCCCTTTTACCAGAGTTTGTGAAACTGAAGACGTTATAGCACCCTCCTTCAAACAAATCCTATCATTGTCTCCTCCTGTCCTTGCTGACACCAGATGTCACCTTTCTTCTTGCCTCCCCTTATCTGTTTTCTTTGGATTGCCCTTCCCCTCTTACTTTTCCCAATGCTGCTCACATATTCCCTTCCTCTTCCCCTCCCAACAGCAACCTGCTATGGGTCCAAGCATGCCATAATACAACTATCTATAAGCACATACCTTTCACAGTGCCACAGTCAATCCTTCTAGACTGAATAAAACACAAGAAAAAAAAAGAAAAAAAAAGAGATAAAGGATTTTTAAGAAGGTCCACTTCTTTTCTATAAATTTTGCAGACCAGTGTATTAGTAACTTTTCCCACTTTCCTTTACCTCTGATTTCTTATTAGTTATCCAAATGGACTAGTTTGAGAATAAAAGTCTCATTTAGTTTCAACAGTGGTGAGTAATGTAGCCTGATATAAATGCTTGGCATGCTTATGTTAGTGTTGGAGCTACAACTACTCTGTTAATGTTCAAGGCTAGGTTGTATTAAACACCAGAAATAGAAACATGAAACACTATGGCAAGATCAGCACTTGTCCTTTACACTTGCACATATTAAATGGAATGTAAATGTCCTCTTGGTTCCTCACATGAATAAAACATGGCAGAGGTCACATAATGGCAGAAAGAATATTCATTCCAAGATCACCTGTCCCCAAATCACAGGTGGGAGTAGCAGAAGAATATTTGCCTTTCTTGGAAATTGGCCTGGGTGGTTAGAAAACCAATATAAAGTTAGATTAAATTGAAGTTAGACTAAATTGTAGAGTAGACACAAACCTGACCAAAAAAGAAAAATTTGTGATGTGAAATAATAATTCATTACTTCATCTTTTGGTGAGACTACTCATATCAATGTTGTGGTATATCAACTCTGAAGCTATCAGAAGATGCCCACTTGCACAAGGTATGGCGGCAGGAATTAATCTGTTTGAAAAAAAAAGTACTTTGCAGTCCTTATTTGGTTGATTTATGAAAAGAATTTTGAGCTGAAGTAATGCTTCCAAAGGCATATAACTTGAAAATTATTGTAACAGGATTGTTACTTTGATCAAATAATCCTTGAATATTTAATATGCTTTCAATGGCCACTAACACCAAGGTCAAAAGCTGAATTTACAATAAAAGGGTAGGAAGAAGATTCACAACTTCACAGAGCCATGAGGAGGAGAATGCATGTCATCACAGTCAAACTTTGAGCTACAGATCTTTATAATTTCTTTATTAGAAAGAATCAGAAAGAGAATTCTTAAGGGAAATAATTGAAGAAAAACGGGTTTTGAGAATGTATGAACTCAGATTAGATGACTTTCCATAATGAAACAATACTAACTTGGAAAAGAAAGATCAATTTTTAGAAATCAAATTTGAAATCTCATTCGAGAGGTGAAGTGCTATTGAGTAGCTCAAGCAGTCCTTGGCAAGCATGATTTGAGTAAAAAATCCGAGTTTTAAATGACAATACTAGGAGACTGAATACCACTCAATCAAATCTTTGGCTCCTTTGGTTAAAATACTTCAGAGAAATCATAAGTAGAAACTAGCCAGACACTGGCAAGTAAAAATGCATTTTATATTATTGCCTGTGTTGTAGCTTTGATTCCAATGTTAAAGTTGAAAATATAATGCCAACTTTTGTTGAAATCCTCTCTGTTATTTTTTTTTCTTTATCTTTTGAAACATGTCTAGAGTCCAGAGTGAAATGAGGTGAATCTGACATATGGAGATTCCAGAGATAAACCAAATCCAAATCCTTCAGTATTACTGAAATTTAGTGTAACATGGGAACCTCAGGAATTACAATTGCTTCTCATCGAGCTGCAAATGGCATTTTGAGGGCTGGTCCAAGAATCAGATCCTGCTTGTAGCTGGCAGAAATAAGTTAATTTCCTTTTGGTGAGGACCAAAGAATAACAAAAAAGCCTACAATTTTTGGCTAACGCTATTTTGCCACAGCAGCTCTGAAAACTACCATAACATAAATAATAAACTACGTTATTATAAATCTCCAAGCCAGTGGGATATCTTTAGCTCCATGCACTACTTCAGTCCCTCTGGTTTTCGAGCCAGAGTAGTCTTAATTGCCTCCTCTGATTCAAGTCTGGAGTGCATCCACACAAATTCTCCTTCTTGTTCCAGGCATGACAATGCCAACAAGGGAGAAATGCAAAGCTGTGAGCAAAATAATTTCTTTAGATGCTAGGTCACTGTTTAAAAGTACACAAATAAAACCCCAACTTAAGTGCACTGACAATTCCTCCTCTCGCATCAGTCTTTAGGCCATGCCCTTTGGTGGATACAGTAACCACAACGTTTTTCCTATAGGAAAACACCATAGAATAGCTCTTTGAAAAGGCCATTTCAGTACTGTCAGAAAGTACCTAAGTATTCAAGAACAGGTTGCAAGATCTCTTCGCCCAATAAAAAGGAAAGATCCTAAGATGTAAAACTGCATAGTGAAGGATGTAGACAGATTTGACATTAGGTTTTTAATGGATAGAATCCATCAGTTTTGCTAGTATGGACCTATTTTTGATGGTTTCAAATAAAAATACATTTAGCTAAACTAGCATATTTCTGAAGAGTTCTTCTGGAGGATTTTTACATGGATAATACAAGCTTCTTTTCTTCATATCAGGGTGATAAAATGTGAATGTATGTGTTGGAAAGGGGGTTCAGATACAAATTAATAAAATTACAAAAAGGGTCTAAAATTTTCCTTAAACATTTCAAATTTCATACATATTTAAGTACAAGCATCGTCTGAATGTTAAAATTTACCTTAAAATGAAGAATTGTTATTAGAAACCAAGAAATTGCCTTGAGAAATAAAGCTTTCTTATTGAAAAAATAGCAAAGAAGATGCATATGAAGTTCCCAACTCACTATATGCAGAGGTTGAACCACAAAAATCAAAGCTGAAGAACAAGATAAGCCTTCTATCTCCCTACAGGCTGCAAATGAATAAAGGGAATTGATAATGGTGGCACTAATAAACTTCCACAAGGGGAGGAGGGAAAAACCCCAATAAACATGACAACGAGTAGGAGTTAGGGTCACAAAAACAGAAAAAAGCTAGAATAGAAAGTTGAAGAGTAAACATCTGCAAGTAATGCTACTGTTGAGAGAAAAGGGAGAAGCAAATGCTCATGTGCACCATTACCATGTAGCCTGAAATTTAAAGCAACACAACTGGCATAGGATTTTTCCTGCAAGATCAAAAGGAAGCAGCAATGCCATCTGCTGTTTGCTTTGAAAAATTGTTAGGGCAGATGTTCTCATGGGTGGACCCTCCATCCCCTCTACTAAGAAACCACTTGAAAAATAGCCATGAAATAACATGGTGAAAACATCTGCATAGAATACAGAAGACCACCAGTAGTGAAGCACAGGAAAGCAAAGAGAGGAGGAGAGAAAGGGCTGGAGCAATTCAAGCACATCTAAAACTAGGTCAGAGACAGGCACCCCGTTGTGCAGCATAACCTCCATATGTATACATATGTATAACCACTCACTGGTTGTCTTTTCCTTTCATTACTGAGCAGGAGGAAGCCAGATTTCTCACCCACTGTACCTATGTCAGGCAAGGCACTGTGTAGTTAAGCCAAATACCACAATGAATACGCTAAAGAATCTGCATGGCAAGGCACCAGAAGGACTTACTCCTTCCTCTCCCTTTCTACAGGCTTATATGCCACTTAGCACAAAAAATATCCCACAGTAGTGCACTTATCATTATGGTTAGAGAAATTATGTGTTTTCCACAGTTCTAACACTGCTTATATTTCAAAACTGTGAAATAAATCTTCATCAATTTATATGGCACCTTCTATGTATTCTGACAAATCTTTCAGCAAGTACAGTACAATCACAGTCACCAAGATGTTTCATACAATCCAAATCATACAGGAGGCAGAAAGAAGATACAAGGTGCACTGAATGTCTTCTGTGTATCCTGGGAGTCTTAAACAGGGCCAGTCCTACAGCACTTTAGAGACGATTGCAAAATATATTACCAACAATAAGAGTAACTTAAAAAAAAATCTATAATATCAAAAGGCATTCTAGATAGTTGAGAAATTGGTCACTTAGCTTGCCTGAATTTTAAGAAATGTTCATGGAAGAACATTTGCAAAGGACTGATAGATCTGCACAGTGTGAAATTTTAGTGAAGGAATTACACACTATGACAAAGTTCTACAAAAAGCAAGACGGGATTACAAGCATTATTGCAAAAAGTCTGCAGAAACAAATTACATAAAGAAGTGAATTTTTCATTCTAGTGGAGACGAGGGAATTATTCATTTCTCTTGACCTTATGATCTCACATTTTAGAAGCTTATGAAAAAAGTTAACCCAAACAGCACAACATTACCTAGATATACTTTATACAGGCATATAACTCAACATTTCAAGTTGCCCTGGAAATTATGCTGTATAATTTCTTTGCAGACAGCAGCCTAGAAATGAGGTTTTTTTTGAAAACAGCCATGTTCTCCAAACTATCTTGTTCTCATCTGTGGTGGTTTAGTTTTCTTTGTTTCGGTTTAGTCCTTCCTTGGTAGCAGGGTCATAACTAAGGAAGTATAACTAAGCATAACTAAGGAAGTTCCTTCCTAACTAAGGAAGTATTCCACACCGTTCCTTCACGTAATCAGGTGTATATAAAGACAGAAGAAGGAAGGTTTCCTCCCTTTTTTTTGCTTCTGCTCTCTTCTCTCTCCCGTTCATGTACTTGGAGGACATCAGCTCTCTGTGCCAGCCTAGCCCTTATCTCTGTGAGCTGAGGCCTCTCAGAGAAGCTGCTGTCCCAGCCGGACAGAGGGGAAGGACCTGCTTCTCTTAAGGGGAGTGTAGGTGGAGAATGCAGGCAAGGTGCTTTGATTAACCTGGTATATTTTGGAACATTTTCTGGGAAGACAGCCAGGTTCTGAAAAACATAACCTATTGGTTTGGTCAGAAGTAGGTTGTTTGGTAAATATGGATTATTGTTCAGGAACACTACCGGGAGAACTGCCAAAACCGAGTTGGTTTATATAAACACCTGTTTTGTTTGGGAACACCGAGTAGAACATATAAACAATGTCCATTTTACTAATTTTGTTCTTAATTCAAGCAATTTTGGTGTCAGAAGTGGGATTTGAACCCACGCCTCCATGGGCACATGCTTGCCAATGTATATATGAATACAGCTTTCCTGGATCTGTGGAGGACCAGGGTGGGCATTAACATTTTTTGCCCTACCACTTGTTCACTGTAACTTTAGGGAAGGGATAACAATTTGTTAATCTTTGTTTTTAGCAGACAACTGAGTCATGATCTGTACAATATAATAACTTGTTCCTGACTAACCAGGAATGATTAAAGAACACATTCAGTCTTTGTAAGACTGATGAACTGGTAAATTTCAGCTTTTGGAGTAGATAAATGTTAGGGTTTGGGTGGAAATGCAGCTTGCAAAGAGACACTTCCAGAAGAAGTTTACTGAAGATTTTCAGAGATAAGAAGTCTTCCTGTGAAGAAATGCTACAAAGAAGATTGGGTTGGTTGACTCTCTTCCACCCCCTCTTTCTTCTAGGTTGAACTTCTCTTTCTAACATGTCCTGGGAGCCTTCTAGTGCAAGTTAGCGTAACTTTTGCCTTTCTCCACCACACTGGATAAAATACCAAGTACAGAAGGTACAACAGCTCATGCCAAGAAACAGATAAATCATAAAGACACTGACGGACTTCCATTTCAAACACAGTAAGCAGAAAAAAAAGCAGCTATATGAGAGATGCTGGCACTTAACTGTCACCAGCCCGAATTAAACTATAGATTAAACTATAACTACAAAAGAAGAGCATAAAACTCCAGAAATTTGCAGAGAATGAGCCTGATAGAGGTGAATCAGACAAGTGGAAGGGGGGATGTAGTGGGCTGAAGCTTATGAAATGAAAGCTGTGTGAATTACCACAAATAAAAGAACTGGATTTGGGAAACTATTTTTTTTTCAATACTCTATAGGACAGTCAATTTAACACAGTCCATTTTATGGTGATATTCCAAGTGCTCTGGTAGGCAATACTAAAAGGGGGGGGAAAAAGTCAGGTCCTTTACAGCAAGAAAATATAGTAGGGATGGAATGCTGCTGACATAATCTTTCAATATGATATGATGACAGAATCACAGAAGGGCTGAGGGTGGAAGAGACCACTGGCCTATTCCCTTGCTCAAGCAGGGCCACTTAGAGCTAGTTGCACATGACCACATCCTGATGACTTTTAAAGTATCGCCAAGGATAGAGACTCCACAATCTCTGGGCAACCTGCACCACTGGTAAAGAAAGTCATGGAAAAGTGTTCTCTCATGATCAGAGGGCCCACTGCCTCTGGTCCCGTCACTGAGCACCAGTGAAAAGAGCTTGGCACTGTTCTCTTTGCATTCTCTCTCCCTTCCTTCAGATATTTGTAGACATTGATGTGTACAGACTTCTCCCGAGCTTTCTCTTTTCAGGCTAAACACTTCCAGTTCTCAGCCTTTCCTCACTAGAAAGATGATCCAGTACAACATCTTGGTGGCCCAATTAAGAAATGCCTTAGATTTCTTCTGAATGTCTTCTTCTTCAATCAGTCTAGATTAACCAATATCATAAGAATTTAACACACTACACCTTGTACAGAAATTCCTAATTTCCCAGGCACTTTAACCCATCTATTCAGACTTCCAAACAGTGGACTGTAATCTTACACATACTGCTCTTTTTTTAATCTCTTGGAGAGATTGAGTAAGGACCTGAAGTAAGACTGGACAGCAAATGTGAATATATCAAGATTACCTCTTCTTTGACCATTTCCTTTTATCTAGAAAAAAAAAAGTTGTTGGGAAGAATTATCTGTGAATTCTCCACTTAATGATGTCCCATGAGATTTCTATGGGAGTGAATTATCTTTAGATCCTCATAATCCCTTTGAGTTATTAAGAAAAGTATAAGCTTTTTTCCTTATTAAAAATATATGTTTTCCAATTTAGCAATTCATAGTTTTGTCCCCTAATGCTTCTATTTGCCTTATTAAAAACTGAGAAGTGGTACTACAACTACATTAGCATTGTCTGCTATTTAGTTCAATATGAAAACATCACATGCAGTTCAGATCTTAGAGACACTTGAATCTGGATTTGAACTTTGCAGAAGAAAATATACTCATTTTTAGGGTAGAGATACTACAAATGGGCTTCAGAAGTATAAAAATTAATTTGGTGCAGCTATGTTTCAGATGGCTACTATCTGTGAGTTTGTAATAGACCAGACATGTATGTGAGTCAGTTCTTCCAATTACAATAGAAGGCAGAGAAACATGTGCACAGCTGTATCTAGCCAACACACAAAAAAAATACTGTATCTGCCACCTAAATGAATGCATTCCAGTGATTTAAAAGTATTCTGCCCAGTTCTGCCAATCTGGTTTTTTCTGAAATGAGAAATCATTCATGGGCATAAGCAGATGTTCAAATTCACTGCAAGTATAATGCTTAAATGTTCTATTTTAGTAGGAAGTTATTGGTAAGACAGAACATAACAAACGCACACAAGAATTTTTTGTTTTCTGTAATTTATTTAGACTTTCAGACAATTAAGAAGTACAGCATTATTTCTGTGAACAACCACAGCTGAAGTGTATTTTGTCATGTATTACCAATTGGTTACCTATACCTGTGCATTATATGATCCATTACCAAAACTATATTAAGACCACAACAGGTTGTTCTGACATGTTCACATAGCTTTGTCTTTTGCTGTAATTCAACATATCATGACCCTTGTAGATTTATATATTACTTCCACTTGCAAGGTTGAACTTCTACCTGTAGTGTACGTTATACTTGCTTCAGGTGGGTATGAGATAAAAAAAATGATGCTATGTTCCAGAAGACATTCTTACTTGACAAAATATTTCAAAAAGACAAAACTTCTTTTCAAGGGATTAGAGCTGCAGAAAATTATTGTCATTATCCTATCAGTGATTGCTTTTATCCTTTGGGGTTGAAACACACCCCTCTCTGCAAAGGATTCTAGAAGTGGACATGTATGTGTTATAAGTAGGAGCAGAATAACTGATTTCAAACTGTTTGTGTGACAGTCTCTGAGTCTGTCAAACAGAAATGTTGTTTCAAATTTGTTGTTTCAAAATGCAGAGAAAGAAAGCAATAAATGAGTGTTACGGGGCAAATTTCAGTATTACAGATTTATAAAGTGGGATAATCATATTACAAAGCGTCACTTGGCATGAACCTAAAGGTTTTATCGCTTCTACTTTATACTCTCCACTTTTGCTTCAAAACTTCAAGTAGATCCAGGAATGACATTTTTCTTTATTTTTTTTCCCTGTGGCTTCTAAAGTAGCTATTTCTGTTCATGTTAAAAATGTAGCATTTCTTATTCAAAGCAGAATTATATTGAATAGGAATAGACAAACATCTACTAATGTATTATTGCTGATGAGAAGTTCTATGAAATTTATTGTTGCTAGCTTCACTTTCAAAGCATATTCTGGCCCAGTCCAGTAGTTACTCACTTTAATATCAGTCTAAATACTCAATTTGTAATCAGTTACATGTATGCATTTCAGAATGCTCTTTCTGTAAGTCTTGCTATATACATACTATTGGACCATCTTTTTCTTCCAGTCACCTGAAGACCTATTAAGGCATAATGAAAACTTACATGTTTTAGAAGCTAGAAGCATCATTGCAAATGACTAACACAAGTTAATTCAGATTCAGACAAATTTGTTGATATGCACAGTTTTTGTAAAATATTCTGTCTCCTCGCCCCTACTGTCTGTAAGAAATACTGTTATACATGCTCATCTCTTCCCGTAAGTCATTAATCCTAGAGGCCTCAGCTGGGAATCTCAAACTGTGAAGCAGCTGTCAATGCTCCAGAAGGAAACACAAGCAGCCAGAATGAACGCTAGAGCTGTTGCTAGCTTATCCCTGCTATTGTGCAACAACACTCGTCAGATCTACCACAGCACCAGAAACGCACGTTTAGAGTCCTCTAATGTGATTCAAACAGCTATTAGAATTAGAAACAGCTTTATTTGTAAATATTCTATGCTTTCAGCTTAAAGGCTTTTTCCAATGAAAATGTACCAAACTGTAGAAATTATTAAAAAAGACATGAATGTAATTGTTTTCTTTCTCATAACACTCCACTATCTCAATCAGAAAAGGGATTTTTATTAACTTCTTCAAAAATACTGAAAAGAAAAACAATAACAAATGAAAAAATATTCTCAAATTGTTTTTGAGGATCCTTATTTCTGCATTATTTTTATCTTTGCTAACTTACAAATCAAATAAAAAACAATCAGTAGTTCTAAAGCACTAGTTTGCATCTTTATAGCAGCCCAACTTGAATTTACAATAAGAAGATATGTGAGGCTGTGGACTGTTTTTATGATCTTCGACCCAAGCCACATGTTTCTAAGCAGTATTTTACTAGGAAATTCCTCATACACTGGGCACTGAAATGCAGTATCATAAATTCAGCTCAAATTCAATTGGCCACATATTGTCTATTTTGTTCTTTATCTTTGGAGGCTGCCAAAGGAGGTAGAGAATACTGGACCATACCCAAAACCTTAAATTCATGAATATTTATGTTTATGAAACAGCATGCTCCACAGGCCTATAGGCAAGCGATAGACAAGAAAGCAGAATAAGAAGCCAACACACTGTGAGCAGTTGATGAATGTGTCTAGCTTTGTAAAGAGTCGCATCTGGTATTAGAACTCCTTGCCTCTCCAAGTTTGGTAACTGAATAACATATATTCTTAAAATTTTGATTGGGAAAAGAAAAAAAGTTTGATGCACAAACCTTTTGAAAATATGCTTCATATAGAAGTTGCTGGCTCAGGAGCTGAGTCAGAGATTTAATGATATGTATGCTAAAGTTTGGTAAGTAAGATATTACCTTTTCTTGACACTTTTCCAAGACAAAAAGTGTCCCGGAAATAACTAAGATGTTATTAGCTCTTCTTTATTTTTCTCTTGCTGTCCTGCTTCTGGAGTTGCTGCTGGTACTAAGAAGCCTAGCAAAACAAGGATAGAAATGAGGCCTTAAAAGAATGAATCAGATGCCACTGAGTAATACTGATATAGAAGTTAAGAATCTAAAGACAGAACAGTTTCAACATAACTGTTTAGTGATGTAGTAAAACCAATTATCTCCAAATGATTGTCTGCACGTCAATCAGCTGCAAATTCAAAGAGGCATTATTTCCTAAATTGACAAGAAAATGAGTAATGTTGTTATTTTAGGGATTGAGAGTACTCAGATCTAAGAGGTACTGCACTGTTTCCACAAAGCAGTTTTTGCTTTTTCTGAAATATGTTACCCCCCACACATGTACTTTTACCATGATATATGAAGTAGCATCAGAACACACTGAAGATTGCCTTGTGTTTAGAAGACAGGAAAAGACAGTCTAATGACCTTGTAACAGGAAAAGTAATCTTGCCATGGAACAATGGCTGATTTTTCTTCTGTTTTCTTCCTTTTATTCTCTTTATACCTCTTTTATAAGTTTTGGTCTTAGCTTAAACTGTCAGTCAAAAGAGATGGAGAAAAAAGAAAACAAAAATTGAAATGGATTTTAAAAAAATACACCATTTCCCTTCCAGTTCTCAGAAAGGGTGACAACAACTTCAGTCTGGTGTGTAATTTTTATGCCAAAGTCTGAAGCAATGACAGTTGCATAGAAAATTCCTACCGAAATGAAGTAACTAATAATTTTTCAGAGTAGAAAAAAGTATTCACTTGTCCAAAAATCTCAGCATTAGCTTTATTTCCATGCACCCAAAAATGCTATCAGCAAAATATTTGGAATGCTATCAGTTTAGCTTTCCATTCTAGTCTTTTCTAGTAGTCATATTTATAACTGGGGATAACATCCACAGTGTTCAAAGTTTTGCTTTGAAAAAACTGTTACAGATGTATACTTTCAATGTAGATGTTATGTAGGGAATTTACTTGGAGAGTCTTTCCACGTGAGTGACAATGTGCCTGCTGAACACATTCAGAGTCTACAGCCAGAGCCATCAAACTCCAGATTGTTGTGAAGAAGTCAACTCTGTATAAAGCTTTTGTCTTCCTTACTGAGCTTTTGCAGAGTTGATTTTCTCTACTGTCATTGTACATTTCTGCAGAAGTGCATAAAAGTACGTGTAGAGGAAGAACTCTGAAGCAAGATTCACAAACTATGATGAATCTTTGACAATAAGAGCAGTCAAATAAATAATTTAGTAGCTGATGAGGAGGAAACCTCTGTGTATGCTATACTAGACTTTCAGGTACTTTTTGGGGTATATTGGCTCAGCATAGTCTAATTGAAAGCTACTGAGAATTCTCCAACTGTTTGCTTCCTGTGTCCTAGTTCAGCAGGAGGGACCAGTTATCACTGTGTGGGGGTGATCAAAGTCATGTATTCTACCCCCCTCTATTCATTCCCCAAGAACAATGGACCATTTGCAGTAGCTGTCCAGGAAGTCGTTAGCACCTTCACACCCGGCCTGAGGGGGCGTGGGTGCTAATGGGCCATCACCAGTTCACCAATACCCCATGACTCACAGAGTTAATCACCCATTGTGTGAGTCCCCGCCCTGGGGGGGGGACTGGGTGCTCCACGAGGGTACATAAACGGGGCTCAGAAGACCTCAAGAATGTCTCTTTGAATCCAGAGGAGCAGCAGGACCTTGACAGTAGGAAACCACCACTCTCAACCAGACCACAGCCATCATCTGCACCAACAGGTTCTTCACTTCCTTTTGCTTTGGACTCGGGGGAGCCACGCGGGTCTCAGCACAAGGGGCTGACAAACCCCTTTGGGCTTCTGCCCTGGGACACTGGGT
This sequence comes from Campylorhamphus procurvoides, assembly GCA_013396655.1. Classification (NCBI taxonomy): domain Eukaryota; kingdom Metazoa; phylum Chordata; class Aves; order Passeriformes; family Dendrocolaptidae; genus Campylorhamphus; species Campylorhamphus procurvoides. The sequence continues at coordinate 121,861 of WBMV01007230.1, forward strand.
TATTCTGTTGGGGTTTTGGTGAGTTGAAAGCAGTTTTCTCTTGTGTCAGTGTATTCATTGTAATATCTTTCATTAAATTGTAACTCTGACTTATAATCTCTCTTGTGGTGGGTCCATTTCTCCTGCTGGTTTACCCTTAAACCAGCACACCCTGTATTCACTGGAATACTGCATGGGCATCATCTGTCATAATGCATCCTGTATGTCCTTCCAACATACCTACTTTGCCCTTTTGGCATTTTTCTCCATCTCATTTGTTTGGCTCATGAACAGGCTCCTGAGTCACCAAAACACTGTATATTACAGGTCTTACACTGATCTTGTCCTGCTCTTTAAGGTCTTTTCCAGTCCAAGCCATTCTATGCTTCCATGATCTTGTGGCCCTTTGCAAAACACTGAAGCATATGAAATGGATGCAGCTGAGAGAGGTGGTTTGAACCTACCAAATTCACATCTACCATATCCTAGCTTTTGTCATCCAAGGATAGACTCTCACTGCGATTTTAACCTTCCTTGGAATACTGAACGGCAATGTTACTGCTCTGCAGTATACCCAAGCTAGTATTCTTCAAAAAAAAAAAAAAAAGTAATGGCTCTCCCTGTCTGATATCTTTAACATTTTTGAAATCAGCAGCTTTCTGTTCTGCAAATTAGGTTGAATAACAGTGTGATTCCCTTGAGGAATGCTAGTTTTTCACAGCCTAACTTAAACATAATGATGTGATTTTACAGTTGTCTTGTTTGCAGATTTTCTTATCAGCTCTGTACAGTTCAGACATAAAACGTGAGCCACACTGAGTCTCAGGTTCAATGTTTATTGAGATGTCGATTGAGTTATTGAACCAATTGATGTTATTGAGCTTATTGAGATGTCAGTGTTATAATTAATTATTTATGATTTGCAAATCATTCACAGGTTGCATTTATTTCTTTCAAGCAATTTGATATTCAAGATTGCTTCACAAAGTAGCTTGGACAAACATTAAAATATATTAAATCAAACTAATTGCTACATCGCCCTTTCGTCAGTAGATACCCCACTTATCTCTGCTTTGTATACCAGAGGCTTCTACTTTTCTCTAAGCAACATCTTCCCAAACAATGCCAAACAAAAAGAATCCTCAAAGAAAGCAGCATTCTGTTTACTGGAATATCTGTATATTTATAATTTTAATAAAGTCTACTAAGGTACTAATGTGGTAATTTTCAGTATTTCAATTTTTGTCTTGTAGTGACAAAGATAAGATATCAGACATTCAGTTTTTAGGTTCACCTGCATTTTATTTAAAAAAAAGTCACATCTTGATCATTCTTCTAGTCTTAAAAAAAAATGACAAAAAAACCCCACAAAACCAGAACACAAAACAAATCAAAAAAGATCATGAGCATTAATCTTTTTGAAGAAGCCCTTTAACCAACAAGGAAAAGGATATGTCCTCAGATACTGACAGCTTTTCAACAAGTGAGACTTCATCAGAATGCCTTATAAACAATAAATGGTTTATTAGAAAAAATCTTGAAAAAATGAAAAATTATTCCTTTTGTTTATGAAAAATGCTTTGCCCAAGGTTAGATAGGAAGGTTTTGAAAGTATGAGGAGCTGAGGACAAATTTCCTAAATCTCTGTCTTAGGGGTTTAACCACAAAAGTTATTTCATCTATATGGACTACAAAGTGTCAGCACGACTGACAATAAGTTTCAGTACTTGTTGATTCACCTAAATTTCTTTTTAAAAGTAAATTACACCTATCTGTATGACAATGGCATGCAAACCGACAACTTTTACATGAAAATGTGGTCTAATTCACCATAGGAAAAAGGGAAAACTAGTTACTGTCAGAGCCACAGACTCTAATGGAAATACTATCACCAGAAACAACTGATAGCAAGTTTAAAGATAGAGCAAATTTCCCGTGGTCTTTGGCAGTAGGGACAGTATAACTAGAGTTTTCATTATGTTGCAAGCTTAATACTTGTGAGAGGGGGAAAATCACAAAAAGAGGAGGAACATTTTAACAATTTCCACACATTAAAAATTCAAAAGGAAAAGTATCAGGACTACTAAGCTAATCTTGCTTTCTATAATGTAAAATTTTCCTTTTGGCAGTATTGAGTATACTCAGTTTTCCAAGAGAAAAAAAAATTTCTTAGCACACCAATTATAATATTTTTAAAAACTTAAAACATATTATGATATCAAATGTAATGTTACAAGATGAAATAAATGTTATACATAAATATCGAAAACATACACACAAGTCCAGACAAAATCATTGAAATAAAACATTTTATCATATCAAACCCACATATTTTTGAAATGAATTCAGAAAATTGTTGGATTCGTTTCTATTCTTATTATTGAGAAGTTATCAAAATAAGGTGCTCCCACAAAGGTTTTTTTATTGCACTTAAAGTGCATTTTTATCATTTGTAGAGAAATATGTTTCATTAAAAATATTTTAACCAGTCTGGAAACCGATGAGTTCATATAATCTGCTGGCATGTGTTATGGAATCTAGAGAGACTTTGAACAATTAGTTTTTGTGGCTGGGAGGTCTTGACTCTTCAACTGGTGCTTAAGCGTTTTGGAGTTCTTTTTCCACTCCTTGAATACCAACAGAATGATCAGGGTGTTGGATCCATCACATGCATCCAAGAACTCAAGGGCTAAGAATGACTGAATTACACATGGAAAGCATACAAGGATAAAACACAGGAAGGAAATGCATGCAAGGGCTGCCACAAAAGGTGTTCTGCATAGAGATTAAGGTGGAGCAGTGCCATTTCAAACCTGCATTGATGCTTTCTCTAAAAGAGAAAGATTAGACTTCTAAATCTAATTAACACGCAGTTTAAGTAATTATGTTAGCAGCCACATATTCCTTCTTTATTCTGTAAATACTGAGGCACAGAAGAGAAGCCAGTTTAATTAAATGCTTCTATCAAAACCGAGTAACATTTACCTCTCTTTCTGCAGCTTGTCTGTGGAATAAATTACATGCCTAAAGTTTGCCTGGTCTTTAAACATACTTGCCCAAAGATACTGCTAAATACTAACACTGGCCTTGATCTTGACACCATTACTTTTTCCTTTGCATGATTATTATTATGCATACATGTTTGGTTTTTCATTTAGCTCTATAGTTTAATGTTTACTTGACCCTACAAGAGCAAGTTGCAGAATATAAGCCTATACGTGAACATTTGGCAAGGCATACTTTTCTAAATAAGACATTGTTCTATTCTCATGATTCATATAAAATATCTCATACTATTGTGAACACTTAAAGAGTTATCCAGGAGAATACCTAACTACACAAAAATGTCTGCTTTAATTTATTGATTCATTTTGGACCATCATGGGAAACTTAGGGCCTAAAAATATCTTACCCATAGGCTTTATGTTCACATTTCATATGTACTGGGAATGACTGACTGTACTAGAGGCCCTGGGTACCTGTTGCTGAAGTTTCTGTTCTCAGTATTTTTCTTGGATTGGACTTGCGGCCAACTGGTTGTAATTGACCCTCTACTGGGACAAGTTAGGATAAGAACATATGCCTTTCCTTAAAGAGAGAGAGAGTGAGAGAAAGAGAAAGGGAGAGAGAAAGAGAAATATCACCAGTATTTATTTTAAGTTGCCTTCATTTCCAGCTTTTCTGGCAGAATGTCAAGCTTCTGTCATAATGCAGAACTCTAGTTAAAAGCAGCTCCTGGAAAAGAAGACTACATGAGGAACTGTACCTAACTAAAAAATAAAACTTAAGAATAGAGCAGCAGAGTTATTTCTGCCCTGTAGGGTAGATGGTTGATATTGCCACAAGATTTCTGCATATGAAATGCCAGGATGGCATCCCTCTTTAGGGCAGTCATTAGTCAATTTATCATACTTCATGCAAACATAAATTACTAAATTAAACTGCAAATGTAGAAACCTCCAATAGTCCTTTACCTCAGGCCAGCTATTTCTAGGCTAAACAAACTTGACTCTGGGCTTCAGCAGTAATTGCAACAATCCCACAAGAAACTCCAGGGAATTACTGGCTGTACCATGTGAAAATATTAAAATTCTATCTGATATTTAGCATATGAAAAAGGAACTTTAATAAACTTTTGCATGCAGAAAAACACATTAAGAAACAAAGCTAGTGTCTTTACATGAATCTTTCATGCTACACATTAAGTTTTGGTGCATGTAAATGGAAACTAACATCATCTTATTTTCATTGATGACCTCACGTTCACATTAGCTTCATTCTCATTTTTGGCATATAAAGCAAATGTTCCTCTGAAATCAGCAGTCCATTAGGAATGCAATTCAATACCCCCCTGTTCCTGTCCTAGTGCCCAAATACAAGATTGCAGGTATAAACCCACTAGAAATAATCCCTTTTTTCTTTAGATGTATGCAAAAATGTACTGTTTTGAAAACTGCCATACATGATTCTACTAAAGCAAGAGTAATACACTTTCCATTTGCAGATCGAAAGTTAGACACTAAGTTGCAAAACACTGACTGATGAAATATAGTCCCTCCTTAGACAAGTGAAATTCCTTCATTCGTCACTGAACTGCTCCAACCCTAATCATAAAATACCACAATGGGGAATACCCTGCACAGCCATAGGATTCCGTGGTATCCTTAATAAATACAAGTATTTGGTGTTACTATTAGGCATTGCTTCCAAAAGACAAATCATCAGTATCTCAGTATCTGCTGTGTCCGAATGCAACATTTAACTGATAATTTAACCTCTCCCAATGGTATCCACAAGTCCCACAAGAAAAATCACACATTCCTGACTGAATGTTCATTCTCAACAGCAGCTTTGTTCTCATCAGAGAAGTGTCCTTGATCAGAGCATTAAAACCAGCACAGTCCTTCTTGGCTTAGAAAACTTTCTTAACAGTTGAATATAAACTTTTGAAACTATGGTAATGTCACATAGAGACTCAGCGGCTTACAACATATTAGCAAAGAGCAGGTATTTGCAACCTAACAGTTTCTAGCCAGATGAAAATAGTTGTTCCTTCTTAGGTGGTAAATTACTGTTGAAGAGTCACATGTCCTGACAGGCAAACCAAGGAAAGGCTTTTTCCACAAGGAAAAAGCAGTACTTGTGTGCCATACACACACTTCTCACCCTCCTGCATACTGCTCAACTCATGTCTCTCAGTTCTCCTGCTCCCCCTCGACCCTAGCTGCATTTCTGGGCCCATAGAGCTGTAATGGACTTACAAGGTATGTAATTGTTGCATGTGATTTCATCAGCAGTGGCTGCACAGCCTCGGGGGGCCAGGAGGGAAGTAATATTAGACGACAACAGAGCATCTGTTCAGTTTTATTTTAACACACCAGCCAGTCACGGAAAAAACATTTTTCCTAATTGTTGGCATGAATGCAAGGATGGCATTAACATGGACATGTTAATGTCCATGGGCTACATGTAGCTCATGTAGCCCATGAGCTACACTGCCACACACAGCAGCAGGTATGGCTGGAGTCTTTGGAAGCACCCATAGAAAACTGTCCCCCGTTGTCCTGCAGTTCCGGGTCAGGTATTCACCCATCCACCATCAAGAGGGAATTGTCTCCTGACACAAAAGTAATTCTGCAGAGAAATCCCTGTATTCTGGATAGTGCAGAGGCACTTTCCAGAAGGAAAAAAACACAGATCTCACACTACTTTTTACACTGTTAGCAGGTGAGGATAATCTGAAAAAACATTAAATTATGCAGAATGAGAAAAGTTTTCTGACCTTCTCTCTGTTTCTTTTTTTTAAAGCAGAAACTTGATCTTTTCTATAGACTTAATGTCATAATTTGGTGCAGCCAAGAAGTTTATAAGAGCAATGTTATCAAAACTAGAATCATTGAGAAATTGTATCAGAAGACACTGCTTATGTATAAGTATACCAGTCTTTCTTTCTTTTCTTTCTTTCTCTTTCTTTCTTTCCTTCCTTCCTTCCTCTCTTTCTCTTTCTTTCTTTCTTTCTTTCTTTCTTTCTTTCTTTCTTTCTTTCTTTCTTTCTTTCTTTCTTTCTTTCGCTTTTTGTTTCCTTTGCATAGATCCACTTAATCCCATCTCTTCGTGTGGGCAAATGCTGACAGTTGCATGACAAGGAATGTTTCCCTTTGTAAAAGCTTACTTCCTCTCTGTGTAGTTTTAGCCTAATTGAAATGTTTCCTATTAAGCTCAATCAGGGCAGCAATTATCTAATTACTCACTTATGCTTTTCCAGTCAAAAATTCTACAACCAAGCATATTAGAGGGCTGCATACATATTTGTTACTGTTTTTATATGTCTCTGTTTAGGTTTAAAAAGCAACCAAACATTTTTACAGTACTTTTGAATTGGCCCTAAGTCAGTTTTTGCTACTACTTTCTACTACATCAGGTCATAAAGCCATTTCTATGCCTCCTATCAATTCTGCAGTAGGTAGACGGTAATTTCAGAACCAAGTTACAAACCCATTATAATGGGCTTTGCATAAATAAGTTTGTAAAGGTGAAACAATCCAAGTGAACTTTTAGTCTTTTAAATGCACCACACTTATGACAAAACTCAAGTGAAGAGGAATTTTACAAGACCTCCAAAATCCTCACATCTTCTATATCTAGTTGTCTTCTTTAGAAAGATCCTTGAAATCAAGAATATCAATGCTGCAGGTGCATTATATACTTAAATGAGACATACAGTGAACTTACTGCCATAAAGAACCGTGGGTCATCAATGATTTTCTTTCTTTTTTTTTTTTTTAATTAGAATACAAGAGAAATTGCACTACATACATGTATACCATGCCAGTCTTGGCTGGCTACTATATGTAAACTGCTCTATATGTAGATTGCTCTAATTTTGTTATTTCTCTGAATAAAAATACTTCTTATAGATAATTTTTTTAACAAGCTATGAAAGCTTTTAATGCATAATACTTTGTTTCAGAATGCTTCAAGAGCTTCCTTCCTGCTCTTAAAGGCAGCAACAGCATCTTTAGACCATCTTTGTACCATGCAATACTTTTTGATTGGAATTAATTTTACTGATTATCTTTTCCAAACTGACTTGTAACTTTGTAACCTAGCACACCATAAAATAGCTATATTTGAAAATATACATGAATATATATATGAGCATATATATATGAGCATATATGTGAAAATAGCTATATTTTCAGAATGGTGCTGAGCAACCATCCATAGAAACCTAAACGTTTTCTCCTATGCCAGTTTAAGAACTCAAAATTTATGTCCCTTTTCCATGGGTACTTGAATTGCATAATTTGGATCATGACCACTTAAAGCTCCATTTGAAGCCTAGAAAGTTCTTCCCAGGTCCAAAATAATCTTGTTTTCTAACTGAGCCTTCTTAGAATGGTCTTCCAACATGGTTATAGCTGTAAAGACACAGTACTCCTTCAGTAGCCTCATGCTGGTTGATTTTCACACAGAAGCCTCTTCTCTGTGGGGCAGATTATAGCAGAAAGACAGCCACAGAAAACTTCTGTCCTGTATTACAGAAATGCCACAGCTTTGAGTCTTCACATAAGGCTTCCTGTGATGCATGACAAAGATGACTGAAAAATTCCTTTTGATTTTATGTGGTCCATAAACAGAAGGCTAAGTCTTTTTATAACACTTACCAGTGTAAGGATAAAAGGTCAGGACATGGCAGCTAAACACTTGCTGCTTCCCCAAACAGTATGCAGAAGAGCAGAAGACCCAACTCATGCTCTCACCTTCACACCATTACCTGCCTGGGGAGACACTATGCTCATGTGCAAGAGAACAGCAGTGTTCTCTGTGGCAGTGAAACTTCAGCCTTCCTGCAGGGATTTTGTCTTGGTCTGAAGAACATCAGGCAGTTCAAGCACATTCACCCTCTCCTCCTTCCCAGGCCACAGACTGATCATCAAAAACAACTTGGTACTTCTTTCAAGTTCCAAGTTACTTTATCAGCAAAGACTGCTTCAGAATTATGGGAGTATTTAACCATTTTAAATAGGAAGAAATAAAAAGCACCAAACATTTAATGAAACAATTAATGAACATTTAATGAAAACAAAATAAGACAGAATCCCCCTATTAAAACTTATCAGTCAGGCTGTAAGAATTAATGTTGCAGAGGATGATTCTAGAGTTACAATTGTATTATCCCCTATGGATGAGACATACTATGTGTATATGGGTTTAAAGCAGTGAGTCTGGAAACACTTTGCAGCGACAGCCTGCACTAGTGTGTAGGAAACTTATCTTTAATTTCTAGATCCAAGACATCTGGGACAAAAGTAGAACTAAATTGTGTTCATCACATGGCTGCCCTTTATTAACTCGCAGACTGTAATACTTTTTTGCCATCATGTTATGAACATATCCTGTTGTCTACTTTTTAAAATGAAAATGTTAATTGTTAGGAGTAAAGATAATTAAAAAAACCCAAACCAACCAACCAACCAAACCCAACCCCAAACCAAAAAAAAAAAAAAAAAAAAAGAAAAAAAAAAAGGATTTTCAGGCTTACGTTTTCATAGCTAGAATGTAAACGGATACTTAGTATTTAATAAATTCTAGAAATGTACTATCCTTCCCACCCCCTGACTTGTTTCATATACATTATCAACAAAAATACAGCTGTTTGGAGTTTCTGGAAGATATATATACATAGCACACACTCGCACCCCATATACGTGAAGGCAATATCCATGTGAAAAATTGGAGAGGTATCTGATACCCATGACTACATCACTTGCCCACTAATCCAGCTCCCTGAGAGTTACTCTAACATTCCAAACTCCTGAGCAGCTTCAAACAGTTGCCATTGAAAGGAAAGAAAAAGGAAAAAGGAAAGAAAAAAAGGAAAACAGCTCTAAACCTTCAAATTTGACAGTGCAACGATTCTTCTTTCCATTTTCTTATGTCTCTACAAAGTATTTCTGTAAATTAAACCATGATCAACCTCCATCTGAACTACAAAATAAATAGAGGCAATTTTTAACTGAATTTTGAACCTGTACAAGTGATTCAACACCAAAATCCAGCCCTTTTCCTGATGAATTTTAACATTAGAATGCCATTAACTAAAAAGACTTGATTACTACATGGTTAAGGATGTGTACAAAGAAATAGTCTAGCTGCAGAGATTTTAATTCAAACTCAAAAACACCCTCAGCCCTACAATTATTGTATTACAATACAACAACTTTCAGGGCAAAACTGCTGTAATCATAGCAAAAATACAACCCACATAATCCTTTATATTACAAGAGGAAGACATTTTTAATATCTAGCTTTATTAGGGCTTGTCAATGACAGGAAACTTCACATCAGCACCAATAATAACGCAGATGGCACAGAGCAGGATAAGATACACAAAACTTCCTAGAGGATAGGAACAATTACATATAAAAAAGCTTCATCTCATAAAACACTCTATGATATCATTGCAATTCCCTGTATAAATAAGTCTGTGGAGCAGGTACACCTGAGCTTTAATCAGCTGCAGTGCATAAATTATACACTATCAATAAGAAAATTTTATAGTGGTGTTTAATATCTCATATCTACCCAGTAATATCAAGTCCTGGAAATAGCTCATATGTGCAACATAAGGACAAGTGGAGTGCTGCTGAATTGAAGTTCTAACAGTTAAGAAGGTAGATGCTCCAGCAGAGAAGACAACAGCCTAGAATTTTGGTACAGAAGATTATTTTCTTAATTATTCATTCTTCTGTCAATAAGCTATTTCGATGATTTAAAACATTTTCTACATTTTTGAAATACAAACTAACCCCAATACTTTTGACTCTTGATTTGAGCCCAATACAGCTGCCAGTGCTAAGAATATTTTTTCACTGATTGTCAACCAGTAACACGTTGCCCAGAAGGGCTGTGACATTTCGACCCTCAGAGATGTGGCAACTCAACTGGACATGGCCTGAGCAGTCTCATGTAACTTTGACCTCCTTCTAAGCTGGACCAGATGACCTCCTTATTACTGGAATAATACAGCCATGTAAGTGCTAATTGTAATGGCAACAATAGTAACATGAAACAGAGTCTATGAGACAAAAAGCTCCACATGAATACTCACACTAAACAAAGTAAAACATCTCAGAATTTCCTATGAATACGTACACCAAATAAAATGTTGAATTTTTCAGTTACACCTCTCTTTAGATTTCATTTGTCTTATAAAAAGAGATCTACCATGACTATGAAACAGATATTGTTCAGATGGAAATTCATTCCATCTCATTAAACAATTTAAATTATACACTTGAATGAGGACAAAATTTTAATTTAAAAAGTTTAATTCAACTGTAGAAATTACTTGGATATACAAAACAAATCTGACTCTTTTAGCAAAGATAAAACTTGGAAAAATATAAATGATCTGAAAATTGCATGGAGTAAGTTTTCAAAAAAGTTTTGATACATACAAGCAGTACAAATCCAGAAAGAAACAGCAAAGAAAAGGATGTTACCGTTCTGTATTCTATTATGATTACATCATTGCTAAATAATTAGTAAAACAACTGATAAAGAATTCTATTTTCATGACATATGTTAATACGTAGAGAATTGTGATGGTTAATAATAATAGCAGTAGGAGAACAAAGCGTAAAACATAGTATTTAACATAAAAAATATCTTCATACTGCTGAGGATAGATGCAATGGAAATAAATGAAAGATTTACTAAAAATAGCTACTGCTTATTAGTTTTTCCTTACGCTAGTAAAATTGAAATGCAGAACTGTTAAGAGAGGAGAGGGAAAGGACTAGGAGGATTAGAAGCCTCAAAATCTTTAAATCATTGCAACATCAATAAGGCCAATGAGGATTGGGAACATTACAAAAGTCCCAACTGTATGTATTAAATAAAAGAATGGATAAAACATACATAAAACATGAACATTTTTATATTAAAAAGAAGAGTGTTTCAACTATTACTGCTTTGCCTGATGAGCAAACTGCTTGCTATAAGAACAGTGAAGGCTGGAAAGCATGATGTGTACCATTTACCTCACTGATTCTCAAGAAAAACATGATGTTAGGATCATGATGGTAGGTGGTCTTTGAAAAGAATATGTTGATTTCATATAACACAGATTCAATCTAAAGTGTATGTGGAAATAGACAACGAACATCCAGAGCACAAACCACATGATATTACCTTTGAACACAGATATGTAACAGTGCAAATTCCTCCAAATTAAAGGTTAAACTGCTCCCAGAGGAAAAGCAGTCTAGCCAGCCCCACAGCAATGTAATCACGTTACAGGCCCTGGAGGAAGTTAGAAGCCATCAGGACAATCGCCTTTGGACTATACTATAGAGCTAAACACTGCTGCCAGTAGCCAATTTTCCACAGTGAGAATCTGTTTTTAAAAACAGCTCTAATCCATTCTGCAGCAAGCACCACAGCCTAAACACTCAGGAAATGGTCAAAGTGTAGCCGCCTTGTTCATGTGGAACTATTTCCCATGTTCTCACTAATAAATATTCAGCCACTGTAGTTTTCCTTTGTCATTTCATAAGGATATACCTGCCCACTACTACATCCCTTTTGAGACTGTAGGATCTGGAATTTTATTTCGGCTTATTTCTCTTTCATCTTGTTTTTTTTTTTTTTTTTTTTAACAGTTTAGCTCGCTTTGGAATTTTCCATTAAACAATCATTTAATAAAGAGAGAAATTAGATGGCTTCCCCTCTCCCATTTGTTCACTTAGGTTTCACAGAATTACAGAGTTGGAAGGGATGGATCCACATGGATCATCAAGTCCTACACAGGACCATCCCCATGAGTCACACCATTTGCCTGAGAATATCATCTGGATGCTTTTTGAACTCTGTCAGACTTGGTGCTGTGACCACTTCCCTGGGGAGCCTGTTCCAGTGCCCAATCATCCTCCAGGTGAAGAACTTTTTTCCAATATCCAACCTAAACCTCCCCTGGCACAACTTCAGGCCATTCCCTCAGGTCCTGTCACTGGTCATCACAGAGAAGAGATCAGTGTCTGCCCCGCCTCTACCCCTTTGTTTGTTTGCCTTCTTGCATTCCTGGCAACATAACCCCCCACTCCAAGCAGCATGGGTAAAGGATGAACTGGTACAGTTCTCCGGGACACAGCAATAGGGAACACATCTAGCACTCTGGAAAGTGGGGGATAAATCTCTTCAGGCTGCAGAGAATTCAAACCATGTCTACTTTTTGTGCTTGTCAATAACAATTACACAACAAAGAGCACAGCTGTATCCTGCTCTCAGGAGAGGCATGCACAGTTTGGATCCCAACTGGATGAAATACTGGATGAAGTAATCACTGTGCAACTGTAAAACATGCATCTCAATGGAAAAGAGGAGGAGGAACCCTCCCCCCTCAAAAAAAAAATGGTGCTGTTTTGTACCACCTCTCACTTCAGATACACTTAATTTTCTTCATTGTCCAGTTGCTTAACTCTCCCAACTCTGTGCTCTTGTGATACTTGAACACCTAATTTTTAACTACTGTCATTCTTAAACTGAAGGCAGCAGGTAGGTGTTCTGGACATCCTTCTGTTAGGCTAAGGATGAGATATTCTTTTTCTGTCACCTCATAATTTCGTGTTGCAAACACACAGAGCTGTCAATCTCAGTGCATGAGAACACTGTGAGCCTAATGCTATGATTTGCTAGAATCTGGGCCTCAAAGCAAGCAGGAGAGAAACAGCATTTCGTGGTAACAGTGCCATACAAAATAAGTAGCACATGCCTACTTTATGCTGAGTCTATTCCTGAATCTGTCTGCTCCTGAGGTAAATGTGTACTGTAGTTCAACGCAGTCAAATAATTAAAGAGAACTTCCAGTCTAGCCCTGAGAAGCTCCTTCCAAAGATCTAGAAACTCACTTCAAAAGAAACTGCCACAGATCATTTTCTCTAGAGGCTTTTCATTCAGCTTGGCATAGCGGTCATCTTTTCTGTCCAACTGTTTCTCAGCTAAAAAGCACATCCTTTTCTCAACTGTCAGCTTATTCATTTAGTTAAGAGACACGCAGCCAACATGCCACACTTTCCAGCTTGCTTAAAATTCAGTCTTATAACACCTTCTTTTCTCACATGAGGAATGATTCCTGGGGTTCAGTATAAAGTCATATTTTCTTTAGATTTACTATTAGCAAAAAATAGTTGTCTGCTAATGCAGTAATTGCCAAAGCATATTAATAAGGGATAAGTGAAAAAGTAAAAATATATGTGAAGTAACTGATGATGTGAAGAAGCCTAATAATTAATTCATTTTTAGTCACTAGATACAACATATCCTCAATATTATACCCTCTCATATAACTTCATACAAATCTACTGAAAAATGTTATTTATAATGGCCTTTCACAAAGCCATTAAGGATGGACCCAATGATGCCAGATGTTGAGAACTCTCAGTTCCAATTATATTTAATGAGACCTGCAAGTATTCTGTACATCCACCTCAGCTGCTAGTTAAGTAGTGACCTTGCAGTCACACTGGAATTCTGAGTCCTAGTAAAATTATGCAAAAATACGACACCAAATTGAAGCAGATAGGGTCAGCCTATTTTCAATTCACTGTTAAAAATGTCTGCTTTTACTCTCTCTCTCTGGGTCTGATCCTTTTGTACCTGTTTTTCCTCTCCATTTTATTCTACTGCAGTGATCAAAGAAAAAAATAGCTGCCCAATTCCTACATGCTCATGCTAAAATAGTAAAATGTTTTACCATGCCATTCAAGCTTCATATCATTTGAGATGCCCAGCTCTCTCTGCCCAATACTGTGGACTATGATCTAAGCTTTGTGAATGTGCTGGTACTAAATAGTTGCATTTTGTTGGAGAATAAGGGAGGAATATTTCCTACTGAGCTAATTTATCTGACATGTAAACATTTTCCCATCCTCCCATAAGGATTATAGAGACAGGCAGATTTGGATTCAGAATAATAGAAATCCAATATTAAAAGGAAAATAACAGAATGTATAGTTTCTCACACGCTACAGTTAATACATAGCAAACATAGGTTAAATACACTATTTTCCAGAGGCAAATGAGGTTTTCACCTACATTTCTATAGAAAAGGGAATACTGAAGCTTTCAGACTGTTTCTTGCCTCTCCTACAGCTGGAAATAGTGATAGGAATTGTAAACTGTGTTTAGAGAAGAACAGACTGAGGGCATCTGCCTCAAATTATGTTGGAAGCAACTGTGACATAGTACGCTTGTACTTAGATGAATTTCTGTGCACTGCCAAGATTATGATTCCTAGTCTGCTTCAGTCTCTACATTTATTTCTTTTGGCTATAAGCAAGGCAGAACCAGAGACTTTCCTAGAGAATTAAAAGGGTACAGACATAGAATTCGGTTATCTCAATTCAACTAGTTAACGTGCATCAACTGAACCATGGTAACTGCCTTTGTAGTCAGTCCTAGGAAGGCATGCTTGTTTGATCTGCAGGCCAAATGACTGACAGAAGGCTAAACTGTAAAGCAGTAATAAAATGTGCTTAAAGTTGAGCTAAAATTAAAACTGAGGATCACTAAGCTGCTCATTCCGCACATTGGTTTCAAGAAACCCATGGAGTAATACCAAGGAATACACCACACTTATATTTGCTTCTCCGAACAGTCTGATATGATATTTTAAGAACTGAATGAGTACAGAGTAAAGTGCTCCAAAATTACTCTGTAGTAAACAGAAGTCCACTTACTGTTTTGGGTCTACCTTGCATGGATTTATTCCTGTTTAGCTTTAAAAGAATGAGAAGGCTTACCAGGGCTACTTAAGTGCAAAATCACTAGCCTATCTTCCTTGCACTGAAGAAGCCTTAAAACTATGTTTTTATCGCATGAGATGGCATTTTACCACCTTAGGCAAAAAGTCAGGTATCTAGTCTAAGGAAACCATTTCCCATTCAACCAGGACAGATAAAAGCTTCCTGGGAGTACATTTGCCCACACTTTAGACACCAATCTCGGGACGGTTTTGGACAAGATGCCTCTCACTTCGGACTTCAATACAGGAAGCTTAGATAACTAGCTTAGACTAGACACTGAATTTATGGATGGATAAAATTAAAGGAGACCTCTAGAAACTCAAACCATGTGTGAAACTTCAAAATGTACAATTGGCCACTGAATGTAAGGTTATATTAACCTCATCAAGAGACCCAGATAAAGAGCAACAGAACCACCAATAACATTCATTGTTGATGTTTCAGTTTTATTTTCTAAAACTGAGTGCATTTGAAGTCAGTACTTCATTAGCAAGAATTATGCATACTTATATACAAAGCTACCACGTCTATTCTCTTTTTAATATATAATTTTAGTTCTTGTGATAACTACAACTGAATACACTTTTGCTGCTCTAGGAACATTCACTCCCAAAGAAGTCTTATTAAAGCAAAATAATTTTACATATAAAGTTTCTCAGGACTCTGCTCTCACTGTAAGAAACTTGGAAGGAAAGGAGAAACAATGGCTGTTTTTCCATCTAATTTTTTCCTCATTTATCAAAACTAAATTGTTACTTCTTTAGTTTGGGTTAACTACAAGTATGACCTCCAAAATAAAAATCTAGAAAAGATGAGAACTCTATTTTAATCTGATGTTTTTGAGGTAAACATGAATTTGAAAAACTTCTTAGTAATAGAAGCATATTGAAGAACTGATACACAACATCAAGAAAAGTGACCTTTTCTGATTTTCTAAATCAGAATTTTTTCTTTCAGATTTGGCAGAAAATTTTAAGAGTAATGAGAGTTTTTAATTTTTCTACTGACCTTTTCTCAATGTCCAATTTTTTTTTTCCGAGATCTCAAGGAAAGAAGCAAGAGAGAAACACCTCCACACAAAATATTATACTGAAGCCAAAAGGATGGTGGTGAGGACAGGTTTCAAAAGGTCTCTTTGAACCCTCTTTCTCTCTTCTCAGCTCTATTAAAAGATTTCCTAGCAAATTCCAATGACAGCATAGCAGATGGGACTGTCTCTAGAAGACATGCATACCTCTCCATTCATTATTAACCTGTATGTTTAGAAAGGTAGAAATCAAATATTTATTTGCTAATGATGCTTTAAGAACATTTAGATGATAAATATACCAAAACACATAGCACATTATCCAAAACTCACTGCATCAAGGTATAATCGAATTATCATTACAAATGTATTACTAGGATTTAAACTATTAATTCTTCCAGAAAGAGGTAGGTCATTTGAATAAAGATAATTTTTCAAGTCCTCAAATACTAAGTAACTCTCATGCTCCTAAGCTAAGAGCATCAGACAGTGATCTAGTTAAACAGCCCAGTTAACTCTTGTCATGGTCCTTACAAGCTGAAAAGCTGGACTTCACACTATCAAGTATTTACATTTTGAAAGAAATCTAAGTAATAACTTTCTCAGTTATCATCTCAGTGCTTTAGAAGTAAATAGGAGCACACTTGCAGAAATTAAAGACTCTTGTGCTGCTTTACAAGAAAAGGGTATAAAGAAAAATACAGAAGACTATTGCATTTTGAAAAAGTTAATAGGAAATAATTTTTCAAGTCAAAATTGAAGTGCACTCTCAAAAAAAAAATCAAAAATTAAGAAGAACAAATCAATCACTTATACTGATAAAGACACTACTTCCCAACCTGTCAAACTTTCACTGCTTTCCAGTATGGAGAACATCCAAAAAATGAGAATTGTAGGAGCTTAGTGCCTCCTTGCCTATACCCACACCCAACAGAGCTCAGCACGGAAGACAAAATGATCTGCCTTTTCTCATTAATTCATGCAATTCTGCTGTGCTTGTGGTTGAATATTTACTACAAACTAAGTATCTTTCTTCTTGCTAGGGAGCAGGTGGATGTAGATGCACACGTTGCTGGCTGCAGGGTGGGTCAGAATTTGTCTGTTCTATCTTTTTTTCATATTGCAGCCTTATTCCATTTCTCTGGACACCCTGCTACTACAGTAATATTTGAAATGATCATGAAAACAGCACCTTAAGTTTTTATTTCATTATGCTTAAGTATAGGTGAAGTACTGTTACGCAGTTAAAATTAAAACCATACTGGGCATGCGAACTTCAATACAAATTTGAGCCTGCTGGTCTGTGATATATGAAGGAGCTGTAAATCTGCCTGTCTTTGGTTGGCATCCAATTGGAAGTTGATCTCCCATCATTTTTCTTTAAAGCTTGGGTATAACTCCAGAATCCTAGCCAACATTTCCTTTCTCAATAAAATAAGATCTAAACACATCTAAAGATGTGTGAGAGCTACAACTGAACTTAACGGCAGATGCCACATTTGCCTACTCAATGCTCCACCAGTAATGACAAATGCTACTTTGTGAAAGACTCCTCAGTACTGAAAAATAGTATATAAAAATTTTTTTTAATATGCATGTATATATAAAATGGATTTTGAACCTGTGCAGTTTTGTTTTGGTGGGTTCCTTAATATATAAGCAGTAAAAGTTATGGGGATGTTTTATATTCCCAGGTCTTCATAGAAATTGATTGAGAAAGCTGTTTCCAATACTTTGCCAGTCTACATTTTAATAGGCAAAAAAAATAACTGCTGATTATTATGAAACAATGAGCCACATTTCAAGTAATTCAACCAATCAGTAGAAAGTATTTGAGGCCTTCTGGTTTATATTTGTATGCAAACAGCTGTATTTCATTTTTTAGCCTCTTTGTTTTCCAAAGCTTTTTAACTTTTTGTCAGATAAAATCCCTGTTGTCATGGTGGCCAACACACTAGAAAAATCAGGGTGGAGGAAGGGGGACAGTTATAGGGAGTGGAAAGCCCCCCAGTTGAAGTCTGTTAAAAAAACCTAAACAAACAAAAACCCTAACCCCCCCCCCGCCAANAAGAATCTGTAGAATAAGAACAGGTTATCTGTGCACAAAATACTGACTCCAGAATATATTACTTGGAATTATGAATACTGCTTATTGTAGTGATCTCAAACCACATAGAATAACTCACTTCTAAAAAGAAGTATTAAAAAATACTACACCATTCAAAATTGATGCCATAAAATTCCTAACTTCCAAATTTTGCTAAGAATTTATAACTTCCTTGGGAAACTGTTTGGATTTATTTTAATAAAGCAGTTGAGGAAGAATCAGCACTGGAAGAAGTCCAGCTGTAGTACATTCAGTTCTTAAAAATTAAAAATAATAATTTCATGACTTTGTAACAGTTTATTGCCTCTTTTGAGATCTACTTTAAAATTTAATAAGTTTGTTGCACTATAAAAATCTGAGTAGAATTTCAGTAGGGTCAAAAAGTCTAAATCTAGCTGGCACTGCAAATTAAAATGAGCTTGGTATTCTCAGTTCAGACCTCCTGGGACAGAAGTTAATGTCAAAGAACTACTGTAATACAGAGTATAAATCTATAAGTGCTCCATATTCCATATACTTCATGCATGGGGCTTGCATGATGGCTTAATCAAGCCTATATTTCAGTGTTATGGGAAGCTTTGATTAGGAAACATTCAAAAATAATTACAAGACTGAGCAGACAGAAGACATCAGGTCAGGCAGCAGCCAGAAATCTAGGCAGAGAAGGGCTTCACAGCACAGAAGTCATTTAGTGCAGGAACGCATCTGTGTTTTCAAACTCTTTTCAAAAAACAGCCACTTCTGAGGCCATGGAGAACATCCAAAAGAAAACCCCAGCATTTAAATTCAGCAGGCCAAATTCAAAGTCTTGCTCAGAACTCTCTGACCTCCAGACACAGACTTCTCATGACAGACACAGAAAGCAGTTAAAATAACCTTTTAAATCTTTTCTTTCTGATATGGCCCAAGCTGACCCTCAAATTTCATGGCATCCCATGGAATAGTTTTGCTTCAAACTAATCAGAAATGCAAAACATACTTCTTAAAAATTGTTTATATACTATGTAAAATTGATTTTTTTCCCCTTTAATACTAAAATTTGGTCCATCTGTTGAGAAAACAAAATATTCTAAATATATACAAAGAGTAGAACTGCTTCATTCCACTCACTATATCCTGTGGTAGATGCATTTTCATCAGTATGTTTGTCTTGCAGACAAAATGAATATCAGATGGTGGTTCTGAAAAAGGGCAGACTTTACATGAGGTGATTAGTTTCAAAAACAGATTTTTATTCTTGATAAATTATTACCAAATACAGTCATCTGTTGATTGAGGATATAAAACAGATTGGTCATACCATAACCCACAGGTTAAAGGAAAAGCGGAAATAATAAGTTTATTTAACATAGTCTTGCATTAAGTTCCCGAGCAGCATAAATCTAAGGCAAATAATTAGATTTACAATTTAAAGATACACATTTTCTAAATCAGACATTTTGTGAGGTCACTGATGTCTTTATTGGCTATTCTATCCACACTGTGTGCTATATATATACATAGACTTTTATGCATGTATATAAATATATCATTTCAACTTGTAACCAATGATTCATGTACATTGTAGAAAACATCAACTGGAAATGCCATTAACATTTTATTCAATTAAAATTGTGAATCTATTATATTTGTACATTCTTTGTGAAGAAATTTGAGAAAAATGCTGGTCTACAAAAATAAATTCTAGTTGAGTAGTACAGAGAAAATGAAAGTATTTCTTACACCAGTAGGAGTCCTAGAAAAAAAGACTTTGTAAAAGCAACTCATAACAACACTTGCCTGCTCGATCTTATTGAAATGGGGGCATGCATAATAAACATGTGTGTTTCAGGAAGAAATTTTTCTCCTCAAAAACTACCTTCTTTTACCTTAAATCAATTATAGCTGCACCGTGTTTAACATGAAGATGAAAAAAAAGTGACCCCAAGTTTTCCTCAACATTCACCAGCACTTCAGTAAAAATGGTGACATTTTATCATATTTTCATTGTATTCTGACAGGTAGTTATCTAGAAAACGTTCCCTACAGAAACCTTCTCATTAAAATGATAAAGTTACAGCCACACATATAAGGATTACAAGTTCAGTAGCGATAAGCTTACAAAATGAATTCACAGAAATTTCCCATTCTTAAAGGCAGTTCTGGGGCAAGATTTTAAAATCAAAACTACCTGCTGACTAGAAGTGTTTACCTTCTTCACAGGGACCATGTTCTATTACCTGGAATTCCTCCACCAGCCATAAAGCTGATTCTCTTCTTTCATTAAAACTTCTAAAAATAGTATGCTAAATCAATAAAAAGCTATTGTTTTGCTTCTGGTTTGGTTATTGTGCAAAATTTTCACATAACATTTTCACCCTCACTTGTGCTCCAACTCTCAGTAGCAGTTTACTTTTCCAACGCTCAACCTGAACACACTTTTACCATATCAAAGTGGAGGAAAAAGCAGAAAATTTTGCATTCTGAAGCAGACAGAACTATTTAAGCAAAAAAACGCACCACTAATTTCACTTTAACGTCATTCTGAGACTTTTAAAGCTTTCATAAAAAGGTAAGCGGTTTTGGAGATTGCTGCTGAATAAGGGCAATTGCATTTTACCTACGAAAAGTCCCACTAACATGTAAATTACAGTTCTGGGTTTGTTTTGTTCTTTTTTTTCCCCAAAGCCTGTAATTCTGTAGTAGGTATCACAATTTTCTGAAATACGGCTGTATTTTTAAAATTATATAATTGCTACTTTTAATTAGTTAATGAAACCCTTATTTACTCTTTAGAAAAGGGGATTTTTGGTTTGGTTGGTTGTTTTTTTTTTCTTTTTAAATTTGTGCTATTCAATTTATGATAATCTTAACTTGTTCTATTTTATTCAATGGCTTTGTTTTCTCTCTGCAGAATTTTTCCAGATGGGAATTAATCGGGATCCCTAAGAACTTTGTCATTCTTTTTGTCCTGTGGAATCTAAATATCTCTTGTACTGCCTTTTCAGTATCTTTTGTTCATTTCAAGTGCTATTACTTTGGATTTGATATAATTGACTCTTAAGCCCAAGACTCCTCTGAATATCATTATTTGCTTCATAAGGCATGAGGCACACTGAAGAGATCAGCAATCATTGTTAGAACATCATTCATATGAAGTTTAATTCTTCTCCCTCCCTATCAGACATCTGTATTTATTTTCCTGCTGTAGTCTGCTGCACTCCTGATTTTTTGCATGGAACAGGCTCCATGGTCACAAAATAAAATGAGTGTGGGCATTCCTGTCAAATGAATGGGGGATTGACTGGTTTGCAGTTTGTTTGGTGAAAAGCACTTTTATGTTTTCTGCTGTAAGTAAGATGCAGGACAGAACCTAGCTCTGATTATTGCATTTTCCATCTTTATATTATGAAACACTAACATCAAAATTATACAATTAAATTTATATCAGATGGGAAAGGTGAAATGAACAGCATGAATGGGATAACTCAAAAAACACAGGATTGAAAGAACAGGAAAATTTGAAGTAACCAAAGCGTCTCTTTCTCTGTACATATCAAACAGCAGTAGCTACAAGAGTCCACATCTCACCTACAGGATATCAGACTTGTGTAGTAGGTGACTGAATTGTACCGAAAGGACTAAGAATGCATTACTATGTAAAGCATGCAGAAATCTATTCCTCAAAATTGGCAAACATTTCATTTTGCAGAATTCACATTAAACCAACATTCTGTGGTGCAGCATATCATTTATCATCAAATGTGTGACATGGGGAAACTTTCATCAGTTCCCTTACTCTTGCTTCAAAGACTGCAGTGCATCATCAAATGATTCTCAAAATATATTTGCAAGTCCCCTCTTACCATCACGCAGAGATTTCAGCAAAGTGCTATCACCCTCTATATGTCTACAGCCTCACAAGGAATGTGCATGCATTCATAACAGCCAATAAACCAAACTTCTGCAATATCAATGACTAACAATTCATATCAGTCAAGTTGAAGTTCAGGGTGTATATATCAGAATTTACTGTTCAGAAGAACAGTTTCTTTGCTGAAATGGAGTCATCGTCACCTCAATTCCTTTTCATAGCATCTGGAATTTAGTACGTGGACTTGTTTTATAATTTTCCTGTATATTCACTAACTATTTAACAATGTACTTAGGAATTTCCATCTTTACGTGACAGTTTAAATAAGGATATGCTGGTGTTCTTTATTCTTCCTCTCCACTCTACCTGAAAAGCCTCCTAAGTTTAGTTTTGAATATGGTCTTATCTTAGCCTGTAATTGTCACAAAATTTAAGCATCATTACTACAGAGACAAACTTACTCATGCCGAACTTGGCAAATAAATCACTTGAACACAACATTACATAGCTCCTGAGGATCATAACATAGCTCTAGCATGGAGTTGTCACTAAGAAACAAAGACAAATTACATTTCCCCTAACCAAACAACTTGCTATCAGTGGGCTCAGCTGTGACAACAGAAATGTTTCTCTTCTCCTTTTCTACTCTAGGTCTGAGAGCCAAAAGAATGCTCAGCCACCACTGTAGATGCTCCCACAAAGAAACTCACTCTCTAACTTTTCCACTTTGAATTTTTGGTTTTGTTTTTATTTTTTACACTCCAAACAGCATTTATTTGATCCATCACCTCAAGTAAGGTGGCGAACTGGTGAAGTTGGCACCTGCCTCATATTTCATAAAGTGAGATTCTGCAGTATGTTGGCTAAATATATCTATATCTATATATCTATATCTATATCTCTATCTATATATATTTCTGCCAGAAATATAAGCATGCAAGGATATAAGTTCCCTATAATTCAAAAAGTACAAAAATAATTGGTAACTCTTTCCTACTGCAGATAATGTCAGTGAAATTTTGAACAATTTTTTATTCTCTATCATCAGTGGACTGTGTCTGCACTATGAAAGACCACTTATGGGAAACCAAGAAAGAGCCCTCAGATCCTGGCTGAGGCAACTGCAGAGTGATGAACTGCAGACACGAAGAATGGAAAGGGACTTCACAGCACAAGAGAAAAAACCCACTGAGTTTAGGCTTCCACTTGGCATGCGGAAGTTAGCTGAGGGATGTGAAATAGTCTAGGGCATTAGGGGAGGCTAAGAATAACTACTTATGTAAAAAAGCCCACTGTCTTATCATCTAAGGTACTTTAAAAGATGTCAAGAATCATAGCTATTTTCTGCTGTTTGCCATGTAACTGGAAAAATAAAAGCACCTAAAAAATCTCCCAGTTTTGTCTGATATAAAATAACTGCAAAAAAAGAAGTAGAAAGAAAGTAGTACAAGTTCCTATATCACATCATCTTGCCTGCTTGTGTGTACAAAGAGTTCCAGAAAGTCAGAGAAAGCAGCTGCTCTGGTCACTAACCAACTCAAGACCTTTCCTATTGAAAGTTATTTTACAGAGGGATGACAGATTTTCAGATCTGATGGATCAACAGTCCATTTCCTTTGATTCTAGAGAAAAGGCCATTTTTATCTAGGTTGAATGCATAAATAAAGACAAAATACAGCCATTTCGAGTAGCTTATCTACGTTGAACATCAACGTGCAAAATTTGCTATAGTTATGTTTGAAATAACTGGTCTTCACAACAAAAAATTATGATGAATATGTCTTGGACAGCATTGTCAGGATGTTCATAAATACGCTGCACAACTTCAGTCAATATATGTTGTTTCTGTCATCTGATATGTACATGGATTTATCACAACAGTGATACTGGGTGCCACAAAGTTTTAACTACACAGTTAGTTTCTCTTTTGAGTATTCACATGTAACCTATGAGCAATAGCATAATCATTTAACACAGAAAGAAGACTTTCCACAAAAGCCTTACAAAAAGAATTAGCACACTATAGAGATTCTTTTTTAGAAACCTAATCCTTCAGAAAGAATTTCCTGGCTTTGGAGAACATTAACCTTCTTCAAAAGCAAAAGAGGCCTCCTGGAAAATCCATTTATAATATTTTTAGAGCAAGCCTTTCAGCCTTTCACTGGGTACACAGGATAAGCATAGCAAAACATATGACACAGTTGTGAGAAAAAGGGAATGACCCAGAGCCTGATAACCAGTAAATGTGATGGGACACCTGCTTAGTGAAACCCTGACTCCAAGACAGGTACATTGTAAATCTCTTCACTGAGATCAGCTACCTGTCTGACTTTGCCCGTTCTGGACTTCTCAGATCTGCACCAAACTCTTTCTCCTCTCATTGGGACAACAGAACAGTCCCTTACTTATCAAGTTAAAACCCAGATACCATTGGTGCCACTGAAGGTGAAGTGAACAGGCTGCTGTCAATCAGAACACATTCATAGTTCCTATACAACTAACCTCCATTGATTAAAGTTATGATGCAGCTACCTTGATAACTCCCAAACTAATATGACGTGTAGGAGATGAGAATAAAGTTCTACTTTCTAAGAGGAGGATAACACATAATTAATTATTGCAAAGTGTTCAGAAGACAAAAAAAGGCCATGCAGAAAACTATAGCATTATTTTCTGTGTCACAACTGGTTAGCATGTACCACAGAAAGTGCAATTTTTGTAGTTCCCATTTTCCAGAGGTGCTGATTTTTCCAAAGCAAGAGAGTAAGTGACAAAATACAAAACTGTTGAGTGTGCTCAATAAGGAACATGAGTAATGAGGTATGGCACTATAATTTCTAAATGGAAAAACATAAAGAGCAGGAAATGCTATTAGTGAAGCTGTAAAAATATCAACAATTTAATACAAAGGCAAGTTTTAAACTACTTCCAAAGATGTGAGATACATTTAACAATTTCCTTTTCCCGTGCCTGTTTTTCAGACTATCATGAAAGAAAACAGACTGCAATAACAGAACCAATGCTGCAAATAAATGTATAAGAAATTTATTTTATTTTACCAGCTGTTTCACTTTCAAGCACAAATTCAGTAATTTTTCAAAATTTGCTAAAATGTTCATCAAGTGTAATGGGGAAAAAAATAGAGAAATACTAGAATAGCTATAAGAAAACTTCTTCAAAACAAAAAAACCCCAATATTTTATGCCTGGATCCTCCTTTAAGCAACCTATAATGCAATTAAGATAGCTTTTAATAATCACCATATTAATATTATTAATGTGTAATGGTAGCCCTGTAAAATCCAAAGACAGTGGTTGGATAGAGACATGGTTAAGCCCAATTGAGTTCTCTGCTTGCAGATACGGGCTAGCATTAGGTTTCAAACTTCACTGCAACAAAACCTGGGAAATATGTGAAACTTCATGGTGGGATAGCTGAGATGTACTAACTTTGTAAAATACCAGCAACAAAAACAGTGACAGTTTGTGTATCAAAACATTTGTGTGCCAAACATTCACAATTATGTGATCCACCATGTTAGCTGGCAAACCACCAAAGTGCAGGACAGAGACATTACACAATATATTTTCCCCTCTGCTGCCACAGAAGGAAATGTCATCTGGGTATAAGTCTAGGACTGAATTCTACCTGCACCCTTTAGTATTTGAAAATACTTGTCATGAAAACTGGGATCAATGTAAAACACACAGTAGCTCCCCTACATGTTGAGTGGCCATGACATTTCAACCATGCAATTTTACAGCAGGCAGCAAGCAAGAGTGGGAATTCAGGGTTAAAATCTCCAGTGAAATTTTGTCTTATAAAGTAATGAATGTTGACCAAGAGAGTAAATCAAATGGATCTCCTAACAAACCGAAAACAGCTGTTTGGCTGAGTGTGTCTCTGATTGAAGTTTGGTAATTATTGCCCTACTGTGGCTCAAGGTTATTCTGTATGAGTGAAATAGGATATCATATGAAAATCATCCAACTTCTTAATTTACTGTAGCATCAAAAATTCCACTGTATAAAAATAAGCCGGAAACATAACCTTCTAAAAACTTACCTATAAACCTTCTAAATGTCCATTTATTTATTCTTCTCACACACAATTAGACAAAATTTAATTAGAATAAACTAGAATACCTAATGCGGAACAAATGATATGTCACCTTTAGTCACACCAACTATGTTTTCAAATACATACACTCAGAAACAACTTTATAAACTTGGGAGTCAGTGATATAGTGTCTTGGCTTAATAGCCCACTCCCCAGACTATTCTGCTGTATGCTGGCATGCAGAAAAATTACTCACATTCTTACAAGAAGAAACTTTCTTTTAAGCTCTCCTCATGTACAAGGTACAAAGCTACTAAATTTAATTTTTCGAAGTTGAAAAGCTTCTTCAAGAAAGCATGGTTGACATTCAATTTATGTAAACTGAAGTCAATATATGATTCCTTATTGAATCCAAACTACACTGTGGTTTTATTAATTGCTTTTATCTAGGTTATTAGATGCCTTTATTGCTTAAAAACCATGAATCAACTATCTATGTTAATAACATAATTACTACAGTATTATTGATCTTTCTGTTGGACATCAAACAGTGTACAAGTCCATGGAAAAATAAAAGGGATGCTCCAACCAATTAAAATGTCTGAAAAATGAAGAAAAACTTTCTATGTTCTGTGAACACTTTACTAGGATTTCTGGAAATTCAACAACAACAACAACAAAACTGGCTCTCTCTCAGACAAAGACTGTAATTTTTCAGTGAGTACCAATTACTGTACAGTGCCAGACCAAATCTTTAATTCTAAAAACAAGAGAGCAACACAAAAATATTTTATTAAACCATAAAACAATCCTTGAAGACCAGTACAAATCAAAGAGCTTATTCTTTCTGAATCTTTCTTTCAAGACAAATAGAATTCTTAAATCCAATGATTCAGGTGATTTAAGGTCTGCTCCAACTAAACACTGAACTCAGTTCAGTACATTATTAGAGAACTAATTTCATTGGGAGTGTGAGCTATTATAGATTAATTGCAAATAGGCATTTCAAGAGTAACCTTACTTCACCCAGGGCACCCTCCTCTTCTTTCAGATTTCCCATTTTCACAGTTGAGACATATTCAAATGAAACCTCTGCCAAAACAAAATGTGCATATATACACTCTAAAAGTGTGATAATTACAGCGTATATGACACAAAAATAGCCTTTTGAAAATACCACAGCACTAATAAATTTTTTTACGTCATCAAAGATTGGACAGACTCAAGCAAGAATAGCAGTAAAGTGAATGTTCACTCTTTTTAAAAAAGTGTGGGTTCTATGCAAGTCTTTCTGCATATATAACACAAAAGAGGTAGACCTCAATCTGAAATCCCTTCTGCAAATTCTTTGCCAAGAAGCAATTTCCATACTGACATTGTTTAAATAATCATACAATAGAAGCCAATAAAGGGACTTTGACTATAAGAAGGATCAAGATTCACACACAGTCAAAGACCTCCCAGCAGCACTGCAGAAGAAGCCAACTGGAAAACAGTGAAGTCAACATTGTTTTGAATGAAGGGTCCTATAACAGAAGCAGATAAACTGGTAGAAAAAGAAATAGAAGTGCACAATAATTCTAATTTATCTGCTGACCTCAAGATGCTTTGTGCTTAACATAAGAGATAACTTCACAAGCTAACTACCAGCTGAAGTACGGTGCCCCTTATAGAAGGATAGGAAGCAAATTACCTAAAAAGAATGTTTACTGACTTGTGCAGTTTGTGAGGTTTTCCCCACCCACTTTTACACACGTCTTAGAAGAATTTTTCCAGCTGCTTCTCCGTATGAATGCAATCCAAACCCATTCAACTTTAGCAGTTTGGCTTTACTAGAAAACACATGGTAGGCCCAAAGAAATCTTTGGGCACCTACAAGTCACTCTTCAGCACCAGCATCTGATGTAAACTTTAGTATCACCTACCATTTTATGTATCATCTTATCCATAAACACTGGATTCTTGAATGACACCAAGTGCGGTCATAACTAAAGACAATTGCCAATTATGTATTAGTAGGCTGTTTCCCTCTGTCACATAATTTCATAGAAGGAGCTCTCTACAGGAAATGCCTAACACTGAAGACAAATCTTTAAGCTCAATGTTCCATAAACTCCTGGGATATTTCTGTGCCCATCATCTGCCTTTCACAGATAAATTAATTCCTGTTTAAGCCCTTTCAGATTTCAAAATTTAATTAGAGCAACACACAAGGCACATGAGGAGTTCAATCCAACATGCAAACCTACAACATACTTGGTGCACACAGAGCCAAGGACCTTGGGGAAACTTATCTGTGGGCACTCAGCAAACAGAATAAAACCTAACAGAACACAATACCTAACAAAACAGGTATTGGTTGTGCTCAGCCTCACTCATCATTTTTGTGGGAAACCTTAGAAATCTGGTTCAAATCTTGGGATTCAAATCTTTCCTCACCCCATAATGGGCTCAACATCTTCTACCTGACAGAAGCAGTTACAAGCCAGCTTCAGTCTGAGGTTCTCTTTCAGCAGTAGTGTTGAACTGTGTCATTGTGCAGAAAGAACAAAATGCACAGCATCAGGAATAGGCTATAAAAGATAAAACATGTCTTTACTGCTCAAAATTTCAGACACCTAAATGCATAGAGTGGTCTGCTCTCATATGGAGGGCATCAGGCCAGTGTGTTTCACTTCCTGAGAAGCAATCTAGCCAACTCTGGATCTGGGCTCCACACCAAAATACAGAAAAGTCTTTAGCATGATTATTCTACATTACTTACTACAAAGTTCCACTGAGTTAATTCTGTATCTTCCAAAGGAATATATAGTCTTGAATATTTACTGAGACAGTTCTATAAGGAAACTACAAGAGAACTATCTCTTCTGAAATGTGACAAAATCAACTATTACTCAGCAATGACTATCACAGGGCAGAGGATCCACTACAGGCTGCTCATTTACAGACAATGGCTAGATCCTTCATCTTTTAACACTGGTTTACATGGTGGATGTAACAAGAACATCCTTTTTGCAATTCTACACATCTCAACTCTGGTTTTGCAAAAAAACCCTCCAAACTAAAATCCGAAACTTTAAAAAAAATGATTTTACTATTGTTTCTCTGCAAAACATGTAATAAAGTAAAATGTTAGTTCTTTAAAACACACTTTACATAGTTTTCCTCAAGAACACTATTTCCTATTTCCCTGTTTTGTACAGGAGTCATGAATTAGTTCCACAGAATGCTTCTGTTTCCTTTGTCTTTAAAATATTCAAATGGTGAACAGAGAAAATAAATAGATGTAGGAACAGCTATTTTAATCCCTAACAATATTCAGTTGAAATTTTGTTTTGTTCTGTTTCCATAGTGTTTTTCATTTCAAGATCAATGAAGTTTTCCTCTTAATTATGTTTTCCTATACTGATACACAAATTTAAAGATGCACTCATCTACCATGAAAATGCCCCTGCAGTAAGAATGCAATTAGTCTTACCATGAGTACTTTCAAATTTCAAATGCTTAAACAGTGACTACAAAATCCAGCAATATATGACCTCTGTTGGTTAATATTTTGTATGCATTGCAAACCAATTTCTTTCTTGCACTATACTAGAAACAGCCATAATAAAAATAGGGGACAATCTATAACAATGAACAGAATCAAATATTTGATTCCTCTGCCATTTTGTTCAGAGTTCTTCCCACTTCACAACACATCTGGAACAGCGTACAGCATTACAATGTTTCCAAAGCTTACTTTTGTAATTCAATCCAGAGTAGAAGTGAGTTCTTTAGAACTCCTCACCAGTCAGAGCCAGAGAGACCTGTTCCGTACTTTTCTGACATCTAGAGAAGACAATTCAAATGAGGGTATAAATCTTGGGCTAATTTACTAAAAATATGAACACTGCTGTCAGTATCTCAGTATGTGGCTATCAGCAGGGACAATATGCAAGTGTCCTTACATATACTGCAAGTCACTGCCCAGCTGCACAGCAGCTGACTCCAACTAAGGCCAGGAAAGGTCGAGGGTGATATGAATCCTCAAAGTACTGCCAGTTGTTGTGTTTATCTTTGAAGACCAAAGAGAGCAAATGCCAAAAAAAGAAAATAAATACTTCCCTTAACCTTGGATTTCTTAAATTATTTAGTGTCTTTGTTTCCTATGAGTAGTTCAAAATATGACAATTGTAACTGCAGACTTGTCACTGGATGCATGAAACAGAGAGAGAAGAAGCCATTAACCAGGCAGTTGTCAGCAACCTACCTTGAAAAGGACATAGAATTACCCACAAAGACATCTGCTGACCCAGCAGTCTCAACGGCTTCTCAAATAACATTCTGCTGATAGGTACATGACTTCTAATTTAAAAAGGCAAAGGGCTGGGATTTAGCCAATTTTTAGTCTCCCATATGCTAAAGAAATTGTTCTGTTCTAAAGCTGTCTAGCAACATAATGCTAGAAAGGAACTATCATGGTGATTCAGCTGTGGAATGAGCTAGACATGTGGACTAGAATGCATCACAGTTCACAGTATTACACCAGACAATTTCTTTAGGAAAATTTCTATATTGATTGCCATTTTATTCTTAGTATTCTCCAAGCAGAGAAAAATAAAAACATACACTGTATGAAAGTACAGTATATAATCTACTACAGGAACCTAATGGTACAAATAGTCAGAAACACCCACAAACTTTGTTACTGTTATGACTCTTAAAGTAAGTACTTCTCACTACACTTTGAATTCTCGGCTAGTCTAAGTGACTTCATAAACTTCTGATGGAGTCTTGCCATTTGAAAGCTAACCCTCTTTTAATACAGTATTTGGAATCTAAACATGTCAAAGGGGTACAAAGTAAACAACCTGATACATAATGAAAATATATAGAGCTCAGGGAAGAAAACAGATGTACTGATGAGCTATAAAAGAGAGAACTTCAGCCAGTTCTGCTCAGGACAGTTTAACACTTGGATAGTGCTCTTGATTACTCACATGGCTGTGCCACAGGATGAGGCTAGTCTCATCCTCTTCACTTCCTTGCTTTCTCTCTACACCTGCTTTTCCCTTTGCCCATGTCCCCTCCAGCCATCCA
Source organism: Campylorhamphus procurvoides (assembly GCA_013396655.1). Classification (NCBI taxonomy): domain Eukaryota; kingdom Metazoa; phylum Chordata; class Aves; order Passeriformes; family Dendrocolaptidae; genus Campylorhamphus; species Campylorhamphus procurvoides. The sequence continues at coordinate 152,778 of WBMV01007230.1, forward strand.
CTTTCATTTTCATTTTCTTTTTTAAGTACTCATTCAGGTATTTTTTGAAAGGTCAGCAAAGCTATTTTTTATTCTGAGAATAACTTTGGTGGCAAGAGAAGAAAAAACAACAAAAGATTACATTTCTTGTTGCATATGACAGTCCTAACTACCAGCAATCATTTTATTGCTGTCACCTCAGGAATTCTGCAGTCTTTGCTGGACAAGAAGCTTTACGAGGGGACAGGTGAGTTCTCATCCCATCTAGTACACTGCCTCATGATTAGAGGATAGGCTGTGGCTCATTTGGGTCTGAACCCTCTCAAACTGATTTCTACATTACATTAGGTACACAAATAGTCCTTAACCTGGACTACACACACCAGCTTCTCACCAGTAACAAAATATTTCCACTGTTTGGCTTTAAAAATAATATGTCTGGATTGTCACATTTAGGTTGCCACCAGCACTTCCTCAGACACCTCGATCCAGCTGAGTCTCTGGTAATGGTTTTGTCCTTTGCATCTTGAATAATGAATCCCATTTGTGTGTTCCTGTGTGTTCTAGTGGGACTAGATACCTCCATTTAATATGGATGTCAGCTGTTTGATTTAATGGTAATGGAACCCTTAAGACTAGCTTATATACCAAATTGTTCGCATTCAGAAATGCCCCCATGGGCAAATCCTTGGATTTAAAACCCAGAAAAGCAAAATATTCTCCATGCCAGGTAAGCATAGTTGGTACAGATGATGTGATATACCTTAGCATTCTATAAAGCTCTTTGACCTCAAAAAAAGTAAATTCAGATCAATTTATTTTATACTGGTAGATGACTGTATAAAATACACACACATGAAAACTAGGACTTGCACACATACATAATCATAAGCAATTCAGGAATCTCACACTGCCTTGTTTTGGACTCAGTTCTATTCAAAGACACACATATAATAAAGGACTTTAAAAAATCAGTATTTTTCACAATATCATTTTTTTACATAGCCAGTGAACTTCTGTTTCAATAGAGGCACTCACATCATTGTAGGCTATAATGACACTGAAAAGTGCTTATTCAAATATTCTCACTGTACTCAGGTAGGGGCAGACTGACAAACAATTATGTCTAGATGAGAGCTACTCACATAAATGGTCCCAGGAAACTCAGCTGGACTAAGCAAGTAAATTTTGTCTGGATCTTTAAAAACAAGTACCAATAGACTAACAGCAACTCAGTTCTTCCCATGCCCTTGCCTAATGAAAGCATGACATGTTAAGTGCTTTGTCTTAAATGAATATCATGAGACTACCTATAGCTGAAAACAGCTGTGAATCCTAACTTATATTTAAAAAAAAAAAAGTTTTATTTTAGCTTTCAGGTAAAAGAGCTCATCATTGTTACATTTTCTAGTAATTTTTTCCTCTTTCATTATTCCATTTTAGTACTTTATGTAATTGCCTGCAAAAGAAATTAGAAAATATTTTCCACATAATACTTGAATACCTGAATGTAATCCAATGTACTCTTAGTAGATATGAATTGACACAGACTGATATCTTCTATAAAACATTTTTAAAACATCTTGCTCTTTATATTTTAACATGTAGATTTTGAGGTCCAGTTACAAGTGTTTACCATAGAAAACTCAGTCAAGCTGGTGTTTGACCTTTGACAGGAAGCTGCCCTCACTCTGGCTAGTCCCAACAAACTAGGCCCAAGACAATAAGCTGCTTTATAGCTACTAGGTAGGCCAGTGTGTTTCTCCAGGAAGACCTCAAGCTGAAAAGCCAACATGCTTGACAACCACAGCCAAGGTACCAAGGGCCCAAGCACTAGACATTAGAAAACAAATGTAAAAGCACACATGGCTACATCTGGAATCCTAATGGGCCACCAATGGTTCCCAGCTAAAGGAAGAATTACCAATGTTATTTTATCATCCCTTGTGCTAACTTAGCTGTTTATGTACAGCAATAAATGATTTTTTAAAAACATATTTGGGTCATTATGTCATACACCACCAGCAAGCACGATTGTTTTATTGTGCTTGGAGTCAAAATACACTGCTGTACCCAGATGTGAGGGAAGTTCAAAACCTCTAGTCCTTCTGTATTCATTCCTGTTGGACAAATGGATTAAGTTTTTAAAAGGGAAACTGAGAATTTTTATGGCCTGTACTCCCATCTCACTAGTAAAATTCACACTGATATTTTCCTATAGAAGTTTGCCTTGCCAATGATAACATTAAATATTAACTTAGTAAGCAAGCTAAAATTTCAACCAACAGGAAATGCCACACATTTTATTGTCAAAACATTCCCATTCTCTTCTTCCAGAGCCACAAGATGTTATATAAAAGAAGTAATTTTGATGTGGTTTTGTTTGTTTTGTTGTCTTTTTCTTTACCTGAACAGCTATTTAAATTCAAGGCAAACTAATCACTGTACTGGGGAATGAAATTAAAATACATAAATATTTATTAACAGACCTAATAAAGAAGGACTCCGGAGTTATGGCTCTGAATTTATATGTGCAAACCCAAGCTTTTCCAAAATCTACAATCAGAATATTGTGTTTCCATGTAATGAAACATGGATTTCTGTAAAGACTCTTGCACAGTATTTCTAACCCTAGCACTACTACTACTACTACTATTTAAACATTGAGATCAAAGCAGAAAAGTTAGATCCTCCAGAATTTGCTGCTTGAGAAAGATATCAACAACTCAGTAAATAGACAGCAAAAAGTATATTATTTTTACAAGACATTATATTAATTTAAACAAACGGTTCAACATTTGTTGGCAATACTATTCTAAAACTGATTGCATTCCAAGAGTTTAAATCAACATTTATCAACAAAATATTTCACAACTTTTCATTCCAAAAGACATTAAAAGAATTAGAAAATAAGTGCAATTTGGCAAGTGACAATTGAATTGAGTTTCAGTAAATGTAATTCTAATAGAATAAACATTCCTTTTAATAGAGGCTGGATGAATTTGTTATCAAAATGAATAAACAATTCAGAAAAAACAGGTTTTATCTTCCCCTTCCATTCTCGTTCCCTTTTTCCTATTTGTTCCTAGTTGGGGAGAACAGTAGCTCTCAGCTAAGAAAGCCATTTCTCACAGAAGAGACAGAAAACTTGATAGAGTTACCAAGAGTCTACAACTAACTCCACAACAGAATACAATTTTCCATGGTCTAAATTTTTTAGTGTCATTCAACATCAAGGTGCAGCTGAACAGAACTGCAGGTTTTTAAATCTTGCTAGCTTCCTAGGAAGATTGCTAAGGGTGTTCACACACTTCTCACACAGGTGAAGCTACAACTGTGCCAACCCGTTCACAGCAACTCAAAGGCAAACCCAGTTGTGAAGATTGCTAAGAAGCAAATAATCCAAATAGACAGACACTGTGATAAACACATGCACATCCCAGACATGCAGTGCTTTTGATGATGATGCACCAGATAACATTCTCAAATACATTATAGTGAATTAAAATGGATGAACTGGTCAACAAACTATAGGTGACTTCCATTAAATTAACTGGGAGAAGATAACTTAGAAGGTTTAGGGATTATTCTACCAAATAACTGAAATTACTTCAAAACATAACTAAAGAAGAAGCAATTAAGAAATCTATTTGCAGCAAAGTCAGTATTAAAAGTAGTTTCTTTCCAGTACAGTTTTGATCACATTGTTTTTCTTTTAATATTAAGCTACTGCTAACCTTTATTTGCCATGGAAACACAGACTTGAATTTGATACCCTGTAATTCTGTTTCTAAAGCAGACAGCAGAGTGCAGAACGTGAAATTTTCTTGCTTTTGCTGGTTAAAAGCACAATTAAGTGAACAGTTAAGTGTTTCCCCTGATTTCCAGGAACAGCAGAAATACATTAAACCTAAAGGAAAAAAATACATCCCAGCAACTGATCTCTAGACTTTAGAAAGTTGCTTCAGAGGTGTCTGTTTTGTTTCCAAAAGCTACACTATATAGGAAAAAAAATAGTTAAAAATTCCGTTCTTGCAGTGCTATAAAAGGCCACATCTGTGTATGATGTAGTCTGTTATACTTAAAATGTTTAACTTTGGGATGATAGTATATATATGCATATATGTCTATATGTACACATATATTCATACATATATATTTTATATATATCTATGCTAACATCTATACATAACAATTTAAAAATATTCAGAATATCTTTTCCTTGCTGACTTTCCAGATGTTTTCTTACTTAATGAAAGAAACAGAGCAGGGATTAGAGAACTGTTTCAGAGAAACACAAAACACACTGACAAATCCTGAAAATATAAATAAATGTTTTTGTAGTCACAGAATGAAATATTAAGATACCTGACATATGCCAATTACTCCCTCATGTTACCATTAAGAAAATTTGATCCTTGACAAAAATAGATTTAAAATATATTTAAGTACCATGGGACCTTATATCAACAGAAGTGAAAGCAAAGGAAAACGAAAAAAATTTCCTCATTTTGTGCTTCCTCTGCACAAGAGTTCATATTATTATTAATTCATATTATTTTCTTCTCTCTTTTTCCCACTCCCTACCTCCAAATTCCCCTCCTCCTCTTTCCAAGGAAAGAGAAATTAAATGATGTATTAATCTCAGTGTTTGCCACATTCACCTGTGCAAGACTATCCATTTTAAGCACAATTCATTACATTAAGACAAGTTTTAAATAACACTGATAGCTTAGAACAAGTACATGGCAAACAGCATGAAAAAATTGGATTTCCAAAATTCTTACTGATGAATTCTGTTCTTGCCACAACTGTGTTTATATCTTCATATATGGAAACTAATTCTAAAAGCATAATTTAAATACTGCTTTCAAAAACACTGATGGTATTTATTAGCAGTCTCCATTAAAATTTTAGATGTATTTAGCAGCAATGATGAGTAATTTCTACAGTTTCTCACTACACTCTCACAAATCAGTTAGGAAACATCAGCTTTTAATTTTTATTCATCTGGCATTTTTTCACAACAACTACATTTTATTGTGGAAGAAATGTGTTTCCCCATAGTGACTATTTGGCAAATATGTGTTGAGTATTTCTCCCATTAATTAAAGTGGCTAATTTTTGTTTACTTCTCTATGTCCCAGTATCTACAACAATTTAAAAAAGAATGTACTCAGCTGGCAAAAGGCCTTTTTAACAGCTTTAACAGCACACCAAGGTATTTCGCACATTTTGGGTGCATCACAAAAATGGTGATCTCTTTAAAGTGTCTGTTCGAAGATGTAGGGTGAACACGTTTGAGAAAATAATTATGTAGAAATACGTTCCCTATTAGACAATAAGAAATACATTAAACCAGTGTGTAAGTACATTTTTAAAATCAAAGAGATGTTTGCAAATGGTTATGAAATACTTCCACATGTGATCATTTTTTCACAATAATGGTGACTATCAAATGTTATATTGCACATTAACTTTTATTGCTGAGTAAGATAATGGAGCCAAGAATACTGTAGACTGTAAAGAACAGCCTGTTGCAGCATATTTCCTGGCCGACTCTTCATGCCACAGATGTTGGGCAGCTATCCCAAACCATTCCATGTATTTACTGGTGCTCCAATTTTTTTCATATTAGAAGTCCTGTGTTTAGCTCTTCTCAGTAGCATTAACCAAGCAGTTAATAAAATCTGGTTTTAAATACGGCTGCAAATATCTAACTGCTTTGTGAAGCCATTGGTTTCATGTTCCCCTTAAGACCACCATCTCCCATTAACAGAGACTAAATGGCCTGTGTCTTAGGTGGAGAAAGTTGTTCAAAAGCCAACAAACGTCTTGTTTCAGAAGGTACTTTTGAAACAAATGTCTAATGTAAGGTTTAAATACAGGTCTATAATTAACTGTGAGGAGCCATCGGACCTTAAATACAAACACTGCCAATACAGTGTCCTGCTAAAATTAAATCATAATCTTCCTAAGACTGATTAGTCATAAACCCTTTAGTCAATACTAAGAATGGAGACCAATATAATTTCAACATGAAGTAAGCACAGGTCAGACCATCCAGAAAAGGTATACAGGATGCAACTCAAGACTTTTTTCAAGTTGCAGCAGCCCAACAGTATTCCTACTAACATCAGTGGGCTAAAATTTGACATCAAGGCTAAATTTGCACGTGAGCTGTCTTCTGAGAGAATTTTATAACATCTAGGTTTAAAGTTGAATATCTCAGGTCAGCCCCAGACAGTGTATCTTACTGAAGCCGAAAGTGTCCAAAATATGAAGGTTTGTAGAGTACCAAACTTTGCCATGGATGCAAAGCTGATCATTGTCCAGGGTTTGTTTTTTTTTGCATAGACCAGTGTATTTTTTAAAGGCAGAGAGTACTTCACTGGCTAGAAGAAAGGCAGCAATTTTTTCTTTGGCAGGTTGGTTTTTTTAATTTTTTTTTTTAAATTAGCAGATGTTTGAGGCTGCTCCAAGGTTTGGAATGTGGAATAAATCCCAGTGGAGACAGATTAGTGGCAGAAAGCAGGTGAGGTGGTCAAAGGTGGATGTAAATACAATTTATCAGATGACTCCTGCAGTTTGTCACGTTGGTATCATGATTGAACATATGGCATATATAAAAGCTTTGGCAAATGAAAATGAACATCATTCCTCTAGCCAGTGTAGCTAGAGAGGAAATATGCAGCAATGCACGGATGTGCTACAAATGAATTAATCAAGAAAAATCCTAGAAAAAGTTACAAAAAATTAGTTTACAAAAAATCTACAGCATGAGTAGAAAGGATATGAACAGGGGTTCTACTAAAAAAAACCCCCGAACTACAAACCAGAACCTGCATCCCATATGAACACAGACACACACACCCTTCCACACCCCTTGCAAAAAAAAAAAAAAAGTTCTACCATAACTGGCAAATTATGTGGAGCAAATGTCAGTTCTCAGACTAAGCATGAGCCATTTGTCTCGTCAAATAGTTCAGATATGATTCTATGACTCCTCCCAGGTGCTCAATTCTTGCACCACAGTATCTTTAGGTGAAGCCTTCGACCACTTCTGATTGAAAAAACATTCTACCCTGCTGGATGATTTGTCATTATCTCAGTTATACTGCCACCCCCAATACTACAGCAAAGCAACATATTCATGCAGAAGCTCATGTCTCATATCTTTAGTACAAAATATTGCATATCTACTCAGCAAACAACCAACCAGAAATTCGTCAGTGTGCTCTGCACTTTTTTTTGGCCTCACAAGACTACCAGAACAACTTCAATGGGTCTCTCTTTAATGTGCTGAATGTTCCTGGAAAAAAAGCTGAAAAAAATTAGGGAACTATATGCTTGGTCATTAAACTAGCTACCTGAGAACACTGCATTCATTTATGCATCAGTGCCATTTTCGCTGCAGCAGCAAAATTGTGAACATACATAACATTGCCATCTTCCATGTCATATGACAGGTATTGTGCTTTGGTCCTCTTTTCCATATCAGAAATACTTTGCAAAACATATATACATATACGGATGACGGTATCAGTATCACTCAATTGATAGCCAGAAATATATGCCTCCGTATAAAAAAATGGCTTCCTGGAAAATGAATAAATTAAATTTATTGAACTAAGAAGCACTGAAGTCTGTCTCTTCCTCAAAGACTCTAATAGGTCTAACTTAACAGCTCTAACACCATTTGATCCACCCACAGAAATAAATCCAAGGAGCAGTAGGCACCAAGCAGCACACATGTACACACATGTACAGGAGCCCTGGTAAAGAGGAGGGCCTGACAAAACTTTCTCCCTCCTCTCTAGCAGAGGATCCTGGTTGAAGCTCAGCTGGGAAGTACTAGAATTGCATTCTCAAATGAAGGTTCTTTGGGTTTGGAATCAGTTACCCCTAGCTGTCTGAAGTGTCGCACATTTAATGACTGACTTCTTCTGCTTGTAGAGACTATTTTTTGTCACTATGAATTTAAATGGAGGAAAGCTGGAATTTAAAGTTTTCAGTAGCATTATACACTGATGTTAATTTCAGCATGTTCATAATAGTTTTGCTAGACTGCTTGTATTGTACAATAGGTTTAATAAACAAGCAGATAAGTAAGATAAATAAGTAGACAAAAATATTAAAGGCAATATTTTTTCACAGCACCAGCAGTGGTGGTAGCAGCTATTGCCACCAGGGCCAGGATCTAAAGTAGACACTATCATTGACAGGGATATTGGAGCTCCTGGCTCAGTGTTATGATACAGATGTACATATATCAATTTGGAAAAACTAATTTCAAGAATGGTGATAAATTTAACTATTGTGAGGAAAATAAAGTGTGTGGCTGAATATGCAAAACTAGGAGGATGTAGGTGGAAAGAAAACTGTATGTATCCAAGTGTTGAAACTGTTACTGTATTGAAGAGCTTCCTATCTTGGGGACTGTGAGGACTAAAATGTTAATGTCCTGAAATCACCCATTTGCAAAATTGGTGAGTGCTTTGCTGACAATGTGAAAGGAACAGCTCAGGTGCAGAGGGCCTAAACACTAGAGGATGACAAGGACAAATCAGCCTTTGTGTAGCCAAGAAGCTGGGCTTGAAGCCAGATAAGGTAAGAGGCCAATAAGAAGCAGATCCTGCAAGGTGAGATAGTGCTTTTTATCATGCCAGTGTCCCAGTGTCTGCCATTACACAGCTGGCCCAGGTGTGAAAACTGCCCCCAGAGAAGTACTGGCCCATTCACTTGTAGGCCTGAAGGTATTCATCCCTTCTGATGGGGCATAATTGACTCAACTATGCTGACCTGAGAGGCTGTTGTCATGTCACAGAAGGTGTCATAAACCATTAAAGATTCCCCCAAGTGTCCCCAGACTAATTTCTGGGACCTTTCACATGATTCACAGTATTGAAACAGATCCACGGTATTGCATCAGGCAGTGTAAAAATTTCCCCACTCCAAGGAAGTTATCTGGGTGTTCACACATAGCCTGTGTTATTGAATACCCTTTGTGTTTCTTGGACTTCCCCCACCTCTGACAGATCAAGACTGCAACCATCACTTCAATCAACGGACATCGAAATTGCAAAGTCAAGTCTCCTTGCTGGATCTCCAGTGCTAGTATCTTTCTACACTTAACATTTTTCTTTCTCTTCCTCTCTCTTTCTTCTCCCACTTTCTTCTTTTTGAAATATATTGTAAGCCAGATGAAAAAATTCCAGTCAATGCCCTACTAATAGTCTTATTTTGTCTGTATGTTGTTTTAAAATTTGCCAAGTACCTTATTATACCTTAATGTTATAAAATTTGCCAGTTGAAGTTTGATATTGAATCTCCTGAGAATTTTGTTGTTTCTCAGGCACGCCGCTCAGGGCAAATTGAACCCTAAACGCGCCAAGCAGACTGGAGCATAATAGGTACCATTCTATTGTAGGTTGGTTTGAGGTTTTTCTTTTCAATACCGATGATCTACCTGGACGTCAGTGTGCACTCTTGGGTTCTCCATAATTTTTCATTCACAGCTTAAGATTATGAACTTACTGCTCTTGTACTCAGCACTAGTGAGGCTGTACCTCAAATCTTGTGTTCAGTTTTGAACCCCAGTGCAAGAAAAACACTGAGGTGCTGGAATGTGTCTATAGAAGGACAATGAAGCTGGTGAAGGGTCTGGAGCAGCTCCCTCCCAGCTGAGGGAGCTAGGGTTTAGCCTGGAGAAAAGAAGGCTCAGGGGAGACCTTACTGCTCTCTACAGCTACCTGAAAGGAGGTTGTAGTGAGGTGTGGGTTGGTCACTTCTCACAAGTAACAAGCACTAGGATGAGAAGAAATGGCCTCAAGTTGCACCAAAGGACGTTTAGACTAAATACTAGAAAACATTTTTTCACTGAAAGGGTGGTCAAGCACTGGAGCAGGTTGCCCAGTGAAGTGGTTGTCACCACCTATGGAAGTGTTCAAAAAACTTGTGGATGTGGCACTGGGGCATATGGTTTAGTGGTGAACATGGCAGTCCTGGGTTTAACAGTTGAACTCAATTTTAGAGATCTTTTCCAATCTTAATGATTCTCAAATAGGAATGTTACATTATCTTGTTCTACCTCTAGGAAAAAAAAACAAAAACAAATGGAAAAGTGTGAAAGCATCACTATTTTGTGTTAATGAGATACAGGTCAAGATATTTCACAACCATCTCTACCAGACAGAACTTCTTAGGACTTCAATCAGGAATGCATAACCAAGCATATCTCAATGAAGTAAAGCAGTAGCATTGTTTACACTGCATGCTTGCTCTGTAAGCTATTCTTATGGTGCTCCAAACAGGACTTCAGAACTGAATCCTTCTCTTAAAAGTATACGGAGATCCTAGATGATGTCTCAGCTTGTATCATTTACAAAATGGAAAATGTGAAAAGGAAAAATGTTACAAAGCAGTATTGACTTCATTTGCTGCCACATATTTCTACTTAGCAACTGCAGATATCCTTACGGTCCTCTTCAATAAACAAACAAAAACCACTCTTAACAGTCCAGCTATGAGTTATGCCCATCTCCTCCATGATCAGTGGCATGTACCCAAATTTAATTATCTTTGTCTTTTTGAGAAAAAAGGTAACGATCAGATTTCAAACCAAATTATCTTACTTTTATGTTTGACATATCTTCATCCTCATACATAGATCTCTTTGCTTGTCCTGCTGTCCGTTAAACCTTGTATGTCTTAAAACTTTCCACTTTCCGTCTTCCTAAAATAATACTCTTTTAGCAGCCTAAACAGTGTATGCCAGAACAGCACACTGTCATTACAACAGACAAAAACCTTTTCTATCACACCAAAAATCAGTTTTCAAACTTATGGCAAGACAGGACCCACCAATATAATATTCAAGCTTGAAAACCAACAAATAGATGCCGAACAAGATAAAAAAACACTAGATGAAAAAATACATGCAGTAAAGAATTAAACAGTGATGTTCTAAGCTAGGAGCAGTAATTCATCTTTTCACTGTCAAGAGTCGAAGAAAGAGCATGGATAGTTACCATGCATTCTTACTGGATTTGCCCTACCATTTAGTGAGGACCAGATTTTTGGTAATGAAAAACACATCACAGTGCCTAGATGCAGTTCATACTTCTATCAGTGTCCTTTGCATTTCAAAAGTCACAGCAGAGTCTTCTGTAAAGAAGCTTTTCAGAGATGTGCTTCAAGGCAAGAGCTGAATATGATACATGGAAGCGTAATGCTAGAACAGTCCAGAATGGAAGTAGTGGGAAAGTAGTGAGAAGCAGGCTGAGTTGCAGAAAAAGTGAATGTATTCTACTGTTTTATGTTGTGGCCCACTGAAGAATGTGCCACTGTATGAATAAACACACATTGTGCCAAAAAGAAATTCTGTATGTCCAAAGACCTGTATGAAGTACATGTGGCATCTTTGCTTATTTCATCTTCCATGTAAACATTAATGTATGTGATACATACATGACACTGTAGATATCTACTACAATGTACTAAAAATGTAAAATTTTCTCCTGTGCTCTGCTTCTGTAAGGACAGATTGCAGAATTTAGGTTGATTAGAAAAAACTTTGGAATTTAATAAGCCTATCTCTTGAATAAAGCAAAAATGCTTCTAGCCCCAAAATATTTCATTAAATGAGCCATTGTGCAATAATATATATCTGACACATCCTGTAAAACTATTAATAACTTTGGACCCACACTTCTTTGAGAAAGGTGAGAAATGAGCTCTTAACAAAGAGGAAAAATACACAGTTCACATGTAAGTGAATTCTGTGCTTCTTTTCTGAAAACAAGAATAAACAATGCAATGAGCTAGTTCATGCAAGAGACAAAGAATGCTAATAGAATTTATTCATTAAAAAATTACAACAAAATTGTTTTCACAATTTTAGCAGTTTCAAAAAAATAATTTTAAATGCAGTGACAGAGATTTTACTAGTCATATGTGGTTTTCATAAGTATTTTGAACACTCTTCTTTTTCTCTCAATCTTTTTTAATCATTATTGCTCTAAAGCCAATTTAGTTTCTCAAAAGATCAAATTAAAACATTTTGATGGCTGAAGGTTGGCATATGTGATACAAGCTGTGCTTCATTCAAGTCCTCAGTCAGCTTGAGTACTTGTACTATTTTCATTATGCTAGTATCTACAGATGACAATAAAAATAAAAAAACAACAAACAAACAAACAAACAAAAAGAAAACACCAAAACTCCACCAAGTCCTCCCCAAAAAGCAAAAAACCAAACTCAGGGTTCCCAGTGCTAAATAGTCTACAGATATAAGGGAAAGAGTGACCAAAGGAGTTTACAATTCTAGTAAATGAAAACCACTTGTATTGATTTGCCCTACCTGGAATGTCAGTAAGGCTGTCTTACCACAGAGGTCAACAGAAATAGATACAAGAATAATGATGAGACAATTAAATGAATGGAAAGAAAATATAAATTTCCCCTTTCCTGGTGTTCCATGCACTGCATTCTCACTCAGATAAGTGATGCCACTCAAGCTGCACAAACTGCATAAACTGCATAAACTCTGAACTGATGTAGGTCTGAGATAGTTTTGGTCCAGACACAGCCTTAATCCAGACAAACTGCACTACTGCAAACCTCTGCCTCATCTTTAGGCCAAGTGGATTTACTTCCACTATTGTGGTCACCAAAATTTTCTTTCATTGCTCCATTAAGCCCTCAGTGTACACTCTTTTGGATTAATTTATCTATTTCCTGTGTGACTTGCTTATTGAGGTTATTCCAACACGTCCTATTCCCTATCCCAAGCTACCCTAAGTAATTAGCAGATGATTATATATCAAAACATGATTGGTTCTGACAGCAAAAAAAAAAAATTAAAAAAATTAACACAGTTGTACTTTTTCTGGGAAGTGAACTATCTCAAATCCTGAGCCTAACATCACAAATCTGCATATTCTACTATATTAGAAACTTCTGAAATACTGAAATGCTAGATAATACAATTTATGTTCAAGTAACTCAGATAAATTAACTTAAAAAGTGTAATATTGCCCTTGGAAACTAGAGGAATTCAGAAAAGTAGGCAATACATAGAGAAAACTAGTTATTCAAACTGCAGGTTCCTGTAAGGAAGTTCCTCTGAACCAACACAGATATCTGTGAGCCAATTTATCAGACTCACTTTGCAGTCAGAGAAACAAGCACTGTTTTGCATGGTTTGATTCACCCTAAGAAAAACTGCTAGAGTAGATCAGACAAGTATCCTAAAGAGACTTACTTACACCTAAGGACTCCTAGGGGCAACTGAGAGAGCCCAGAACAACTAACACTAATACAGCCATCTAAAATAGCCTGAGAGGAATTTTCTTGTGTGTTGCACGTGCTATTTGCTCCTGTATATGTGTTCTTGGATTACACCACGTGTAACGTGGATGCTTCCTCCTGTGTCATTTAGGGATGCAAAAGAACCTATGCGCATGAAAATTTTGCAAAGGCCAAAACTGTTTCATTTGAATGAGTATATACAAGTCTCAGGTCAAAAAACCTGTAAACCAGTAAGATTACAATTTCTGACAGTGTAGTCTAGTGTAGTCTAATCAAGCAGATAAATAAAAGATGGTGAAGTCAATGATTTTCTCATATAATTAACCACTCAAAACCAGTGCTCGCTGCACTTGTGTACCTGCCTGCTCACCACAAAACTTGCACTGGAAATGCCAAAATGAAAAAAACACTTCCTCCTTTTCCCCTCTCAAGCTCAGGATTTTACAGCTATAAAAAAGGAATTCACTTAGTGTGAAGGGATATCAATATAGTGTGATGAATATTAATATAGCAGGACAAATATCAAGACTGCTTAGTTCTGCTGTCATTCTCAACAGCCACTCTCCTCAGGACTCACTAACTGAGGAATGACAATATTGTCATTTAGCACTGCTATTGAAACTAAGACTGGCTATTAATAGCATGTAATTCAACTAACTTGAAATCCTGTAATCCCCATGCTGTTTTGATACACATATCCCCGAACACAGGACTGCAACTTGAAAACACTTTATCTAGCTGGCACACCTTCGGCAAGTCTGTTGTTGAATGGTGTCTTCTTAATAGAATCCCATAAAAGATTTAATTCACAAGACCTTTAATAGGTGCCTAGGGAATCACAAATAAAGACTGATGTCTTTGCTTATTAAAGCCACTGAACATTTACTGAAAGTTAAGTTTATGCCTAGAAAAAATGAGCCAGACACCCAAAATGAGTGTTTCACTGACTTAGGTGTTTTAGAACAATTTCTTGGTTTAAAACTACATTTTAGAGCAACAAAAGAAAATCATATTCTTTTGAGGAACTTGCAAAAGAGTCTAATTTTTGCATTCTGTAAACAGAAAATATTTAATCTGTTTAAAATTAAACTCTGAAGATCAATCAGATAGGCTTTTGAAGGGCTCAGACACTGCAAGTACTTTAGCATTGTATTTGCAAGAGATACAGCCAGTTGTTTAGCCACACAGATATCATTTAGTCTATAAGTTAAACAAGCATTGATAAAGGTTGTTTTTTTTTAATGAAAAGATGCTATCAGCAAAACAAACACAGTATTTTGTACAACTTCAAAGCTTATTTATAATGTGTTTAGAAATATTCAGTGGAAACAGGAAAATAATGTCTTGATTTTCTAAACTTTACAACATCTGCTTTTACTTACTTGCAGCATTGTAAAGTTCTCCAGATTTCAAATGGGTAACTTTTCTTTTGTCTGGTCCCAAATTTGAAAGTGTTCACATTATTTTTTTTACCCCACAAAATTTTCCATTTTTTTACTTAAGAATACAGTCACATGAACATCTCTGCAGCCTTCTAATAGTGGTACATACTAGTTAGCATAACTTAACATTCTGAATAAGCACATTAGAAACCTGCTAGAAATTACTCTTCCTGCAGAAAACACTATTTTCAATAAATGCATTTCTTTACATTGGCTTGCAAGTGACAACAACTTTCTACAATCAAACGCTTTAACGCTTTTTCTACCTATAAGAAAGGATTCAATCTAGCCATTAAGATGTAAAAAATGCATACTTATCACTTTTAATGGTTTACCATGACCTGTTTGAAGATGTACTATTATATATAGCTTTATTGATTCTCCTCCACCATGTAAAATTAAAGCTGTTGGTGATTTAGTGAGAAGTGATATCCACAGGCTTCAAGCACACTATCACATACTATTTGATAAATACACAGTAACATAATAAGTAACAACTTCTACCTGCTTGGAGGTAGACAAGCTACTCCTGCCCACGAGTTACTTTTTAGCTGCACCTAGGGTAATAAGCTGGGTGCCTACTGTAGAATATTTTATGTGACCATGTACCTTGGTGTCCTGATCACCCAGATCAGGCTGATCAACCTGGTGTAGTCTGGCTCCCATCTGGCCTCATACTCAGGTTTCCTTCCCATCAATCAATTTCACCTGGGGGAACAAAGAAAGGAGAAAGGAGCTGGTGGAAAGCTGGGTCTCAGCCCACTGTTGGGATACTTGGCTGCAGGGTGAGGCAGAAGGCTTAGTTTGTGCTTGAGTTTTGGTGCAACATGAGATGAGGTCAGCCACAGACATGCCCAGATCCCAGAGGCTGAAAATGCTTCCAGGTCCACTAGCTTAAACATAGCTTCTGTGTGCCTGACATGCAAAGCCAGTGAAGACAGAAACATTTCCTGCTGAGTCCTTGAAAAAACCCCAAACAAAAGCATATTTGCTCTGTGTTGTAAACAGCTACATAGCACTGATGTTTCTTTTTTAATTCCGTAACAATAAAGGCTTAGTTTTAAATATGACTTCCCTCTTAAAACTTATTTTTCATACCTATGTCAGAAAACCCAGTGAAACATGCGGTTTGTCAGTGGCAGCATGGTATGTGCAGAAATGTAGTCTTTGTAGCATTTCCTTAGAGTGGAGTGGAGGTAGAACTAGTTGTCTAAGATCTGGCCATCTCAGGATGAATTATAGTATACTGAGTGATTTAACACCAAATTCAAATCTGCACCCTAGCATTCAAAGGTTTACTCACACACTGGATTCTTTTAATCTCAACCAAGTCTATGACATACTTGGACCATTTTTAAACACACTTTTGCCAAAAATTGTTTTCCAGCTTTATTTTACAAGTATTTGCTTAACTACTGCCAAACAGTCGTTGATCTAGCAACATTTGTGCAAAGTTCTAGGCAGAATTTTCACATTTATATGTACCAATATGTAAGTTTAATATTTTTGGTGCATGGTTTACCAGATTACCATGGTAGCAACTTACCTGAACACCAAAAATTTTAAAGAGAAAGTCTCTGACATGGGATCACTGGCACAATGATTTCAGAGCTGTGTTCACACAGCAATTTACAGTCAGATCCTCAAGAAGCATTTTAGAGGGCTAGTTGCTTTCGGATCCTGTAACCTTCAGTGATTGTCAGGGGAGCCTTTGACATTGGTTAAAGAAGGTATGGGCAAGGAAATAAAAAATTTAGATTCTCAGAAATGTTTCCTGCTTTCTGCCCAATAAATCTGACAACACACACTAGAATCTAGAGTTTGGTATATTACAGGCTGCATAAGCAGACGTCGTTTGTTGTCTGCTGCATTCTCTATATGTGATGTTTTAAGATCCTCTATTGTCCACCTATCTATGGACTTTGGACATGTTTGTAACTC
The DNA here is from genome assembly GCA_013396655.1 of Campylorhamphus procurvoides. Taxonomy (NCBI): domain Eukaryota; kingdom Metazoa; phylum Chordata; class Aves; order Passeriformes; family Dendrocolaptidae; genus Campylorhamphus; species Campylorhamphus procurvoides. Next base: position 169,451 of record WBMV01007230.1, read on the forward strand.
ATGTAACTAAATAATATCCTTTGTTATCTTTTGGAGGATGTCAAAATACTCAGGAAACTTCTTAAAGCAGAGAAAACAGCTCATTGACAGAAATAGCCATTTTGGGCATCTGCCACTTTCTATATCATAGGTGTTGCCAGAAACAGCACTGATTCTCCATTTTTAACTGACTCAACACAGGACATACTGATTAGCCAGGACAATGGTGACCTTTAAAAACTTACCCCTCTGATATTATTAATCAGCCTTCTTGTTCCTCAAGTAAGTTACAGGTGTGGACTTACACAAGCAGGAATATAACTCAAAAGGCTTAAGCAGTGGAGATAACGTGAGGTTTCAGGAACATAAATTATCAAGTTCTATGCTTAAGTGAGACTGATGGGCACATCTCAAATCTCTTAATGCTTCAACTTACGATGAGGCCTCCTTGTGTCATGTGTTGCTGGGGGGCATGGCGCCTGGAGCTGTCACTGAAGATTCCTGTACCACAGCCTCAGCTGACCATTGCAAAAAGTCCAGCTCCATTTTTCTCCACCTGCCCACATGAATCGCTCTCCACATTGGTCCATGCAGAGAAGACTGAGGAAGGTGGGAGCTGAAGAAAATTTAGCATCCAGCAGAACAGTGTAGACAGAAGCAGAAGGCAAAAGATAGGAGGTAGACAGTAAGATGTAGAACACAGTTTATCTCAACTCTGAAAAACTTTTAGTTCATTAAAGGATAGAATGGTAAACCATAAGAAATTTCTCTACCAGACAACCTGTGAAATATACCTTTTAAAAAACCCATGATCTTTGTGATGGACCTTGAAAAATGCTTTAGGGTAGAAACAGACCAGTTTTCCAACTGTATGGTCCTCCTAAAACTTTCTTTCTCTCCCATCTATCCCCAATGTCCCATTCTAACTGGTTGTATAAATGCTAAAACAGACAGAGCAGAACAGCAGCTGAACTAGCAAGAGAAGTCAGAAAGTCTAACTCGCAGTCCTCTGAATTTAATATTAGACAAACCTCCATAGTCAAATAAGCCATGTAAGTGAACGTGAACAAACTGTGTCATCTTCATCATTTGTTTATTCACTGTGTTTAAGGAACAGGATGCCTGATGACTACTGTCACCAAATACTTGTGGCTGGTCAAGTTCAATGATGTTACACGATAGTTCTTTTGGGAAAATAAAATTCCCTGCATAGTAAAAACTTTTTGATTTTCTATTACTCCACTTATTTGTTGGTAAAAAACAAAGCTCAGCTTTTCAGTCCGAACAAGCATAGAATAAGCAACTGGCAGTTTGTTTCCCATGCATGAGTCTGATGATTCTATAAACTCTGCTTCTCTTATACTGGCATCACAACCACAGCAACGCTAGTAGTTCAGACTCAGGATTGTATTTGAGGCTTCTCTCAGGCTAAACTCAAGAGCTTTAATCATGAGCAAACATTATTTTGCCAAATCTGTTACTCCCTATTCCCTACCAGCCCTAGGCAAGGGTAAAATACAGACTTAATTTTTAAAATTAAACAAACAAAATATTTGGTCACTTAGTTTCAGTTTCTTCTGGCATTGGTATCTTGCGGGTACATGTATCAAGCCATGAAAAATAAATAAAGGAGTTGAACTTCTCGAACACTGCCAGTGAACTTTTTTCCAGTTCAGTGAGATTAATAGGCCTTTTAATTTACAAATTCATAAGAATAGGATTCTACTTGTTTAATATATTCTCTATATACTCGTTGAAATCTTACTACTAGAAATAGAAATTAGTTCCTCATGACTGAAAGGGTCAAGATTAGGTGTAATTAACAGAAAAGTCACATTCAAACAGACTTCAGACAGGAACAGCTAATTACAGCAACTAGAACATACAAGCAAAAGAGCTGTGAGCTTGCAAACCCATGAAAATATGCCTGGCCTACAGCATGTCAGATGGCCCACAGAATCCATTCATGCAAGTTAAAAACATGCACAAGTAATTTACAGGACTGGGAAAAAATAAATAAATCATTTCATTTTGAGATCAATTCAAAAAAATTTCAGATCTTTCACAACTGTCTTGCACTGCAGAAAAGATGGACTCATGTCCTGTTACTCTGTCAATTGTCTACATCAAATCTTCAGACCCAAGCTATATAAAATTATAAGAGTCAATGTTATATTTATTCTACATTTACTATGCCTTGTAAGAAATATATTATGCATATATGCATCATATATATGCATCAACTGAAAACAGGAAAACAAGTCAGGAGTTCACAAAAAAGTTTGTCTTTTCTGTTTTTTTTCTTAAGGGTGGCAAGCACAAGATCTACACTGCCTTAGTAAAACATCAAGGCAGTAAACAATGGAAATGTAAAAAAAAAAAAAAGAAGGAAGTTCTCTATCAAATTTTCTTCTGCAATGTGAACCCAGAGGAAGAATTTAACCTGCTGAACATTCCAATTATTTCCTCATGCTAAGAGAAGCATTGCTCAGTGCAGCAAGCTATAGTTCTTTGGGGCAGCTATTTGTAGAGAAAATGTTTTATAAAAAGAACCTTCAAAGTGACAATGTCAGCATGCACAACTTCCATTCCTTTTGTATGCTTTTCTGAATGTCAAATCAAAACTTGGCATTGTGATCAAATACACTGGCAACCATAGTTTTATTATAACTGCCTTATAAATCATGTTATAGCTAATTAATCTAATTAACAGTCTATGTCCCAGATACATTACAGGAAAACACCAAATCAATCCAGTCTTGAAGAAAACACTAATATGTCTCAGACACCAATCCTGGGTTTGCTGAACATTCATTGATATCGACCTGCTGTGAAAATATTACTATACCTGCTGCTTTTATGAGACTGGATTTTTCTTGACTCTTTTTCCCCTTAAAAAAAATTTAGGAACACAGAAGTCAATGCTATAAACTAAAGATATTTTGCTAGTGGCTTAGCATTTCAAAGATAATTAACTGACCTGAAGTTCTTGTAAGTTTTAAGATTCACAGATTGAAAAATTAGTATTGTTCTGCTATGTATCCTTTTCATCTGTCTAAATTAAAACACAGGTACACAAATAAAACCACACTAAAACCCTTGAAACATGGGCTGAAAAGTATTGCGTTCACAGAAGGTAAATAAAGAGCATGTTGAGGCAGAGCAGAGTTTCTAATGAGTTAATATAAAAAAACCTCATGCAAGAGCAATCCGCATCAAAGCTAGCAGGCAATACCCTGACAGTCATCCATCAAACCAAAAGTCCCCTTAATAAATGCCAATTATAGGGCAAATATGCACAAACGCGGATAGCATAAGCCATGGGATCATTTCCTTCCAAGAAAATTAGTGACCAACAAAACACCCATGCAGCCTGCCCTACAGCAACACTCACTCCTGACCGGAATACTAACTACTACTATTATTTCACTCCTTTTTATTTTATTTTGTACTTTTGCAAAAATTCAGAGCCACACAGAATTTTGTTTTGGGTTATACAAATTCCTTCACAATTTGTATAGAAGTCTAACATAACTTTTTAAAAGCCATGACATGCCCATAATGTATACAGAGTCTCTGACTTCCGCCGTAAGCGAGCCTTTTTCCTAACTTAATCATACTCAAATTTCACCCCTTTTAAAGATCCTGATTCAAAAATGTTCACTCATTCTCCACAGTCCACAAATTTATACCATCTCTTCCTGTGGTATTATATGTGCATAAATTAAAAAAGAATGGTCTTGTATAAGGACTAAAAACAGAACATTCCAAGTCCCCACTCCCCAAATCTAACTTCAATTTATCAAGGAAAACGTCTCATACAAAATATACATTCTTATAAAATTTTGGTTTGTGTATGGATAGGATGTTTTGAATTTGAGCAGAATTATGTTTCCCATACCTAAAAACAATGAGTTGTACAGCACGCTGAAGTCAAACAAACAATATAAAAGCTTCTCTCTTGTTACATTTGCCATACTTCTGATTCATTTTGGCCCCTTTTGCTAACACCTTCTGCATATCACAACTGACCAATGTTTTTGTTCTCCCAAGAGAGATTTATTGTATCTGATTTGCAGTATACTGAAAAATAGCACATTTGTCATATGGAGCATCATAGGTCCATACTTCGGGGTAACAGCTGAGGTTGAAGTTAAAAACATTATGGTAATAAGACAAAGGAGCTTTGCAAAAAATACCTAATACTAGTATCACGACAAAGAGAATTCTCATCTAAAAGCAATCACATTTGCTATATTCATAGAAATGGACTAGAAAAATACTACATTAGTCTTAGTTTGATGTCTTATTTAATTGACCTCTGAAATGACATCTTCCATCACACAGACTGGCCCATGCTATACCCATTTATTTCCATCTTACCTAAAATTATGATGAATGGTTTGAGCTCCACTCAATTATTGAAAATGTGCAAAGAAACAGAAACAATGAAACTGGCAAAGTGTTCTGCATTCTTAGGAACAATTTAGGCTAATTAGCATCAACTTCTCCCCCATTCATCATACCCCTTTAGAAATATAAACAAACTGTCAGCTCTAACCTAACAAACAGATCACTGAGCTACTTAACACAAATTATTCTTACATGAAAAGCTCCTTCTCAGGCAATATTCTCCTCTAGGGCATCTGGGAAGTTGAGCTATTAAAATCGAAGACATATGTTTCAGTCAAACTTAACTCCCAGATTGCATTGATGGCTGTTGTGACAGTTTTCCGTCAGCATGCTGCTGCTGGCAAAGTACTACATATTTTAAACAAAGCAATGCAACAATAGACTTCAATGATGCATGTTCATTTAGTATAATATCAATACCACCCAATTAGCACCCTACACCTAGAAGGGGAGCTACTTAAAATTATTGCTTAGGTACAATTTGAATCTCAGATTTCATTTGAGGTTTCTTTTAGAATTACAAGTTCTCTATGTTCCTGTGAGCTTGCAGAAGGCAGCAGCTATGTCACTGTCAGCTATGACAATAGTTTAAATCAAGCTGCAGAGGCAATGCTCTGAAGAGGCCATAGAGGGGAGCACTGCTGTCACTCCTGGATTCTAACTCAAACTTCTCCATAGATACCACAAATAAAAGGACAGCTCTAAGCTAAAGGAAAACAGGAAGATTTCCAGAGCTGAATACTTCCTGGACACTGCAATCCATGTGCTACTTTGAAAGCCAAAATGATAATGAAATACTTTCTTCCTTTCTCCAAAATAGAGGAACTAAATTTGTCCCCTGCTCCACACCTGACTAAGAGGTTTTTGTGCTAAAGCTAACTTTTTCATCACTTCATTAAAATAGTCAACTCTGGTAAAAGGAAGAAAAAAAAGCTGGCCTGAAGTTCCTTGTCTTCACTTGCATTTGAGATTTTGTGCATACATAAGAATAAGGCTTTTTCAGTTAGAACTGCAAAATTGTAGAATATCTTCTACTATTTTTTAGAACAAATATAATTTGGAAACTCTAAAGATATCAGAAATAATCGGTGTTGAGCAAGTATTTCATGAGTTGTGTTTTTGGTTTTGATCTGTAAGAAAATTCCTACTTGATGCCTTGGTTCCCTTTAAACAGCAAAATATACAATTACAAGCTTAATTGAAAGATTAAGACGTTCTCATCCTTTCTCCTTCAATTTTCTGTCATTTCTCTGGTATGTCATCTGGGTCTAAATTTGTCATGCCAGAAACACACGTAGTACATGTCATAGCTTGCCTTTTTTTCCCCCCCCTCTTTCTTCTGAGGAAGGTAATGAAACTAACCAGCATCAGTTTTGTTACCTGTTTGTGCAGAAACACACTGAGCTGGCCCTCCCTGCTGCTTCCACACACAATTGCTTTTCGCCCTTGGATACAGCATCTCCAGGGCCTGGAAGTATATAATACGGATAGAAGCCAGAACAATTAGATATAAGTTCCCCAACAATTTCATGGTGATATATTTCTTACCAGAAACAGAGATACACTTTTGGAATGAATACAGAGTGTGTATGCCTTCTTGCTTCTGAATAAAAGAACCTTGCATTATGACAGCCACCTCAAAAAGTGTTCTACACGTTAATGCTGACCAGAAAGACTGATCCTAGAAGTGCTATGCAAACAGATCAGTGAGACTTAAAAATGAACACACAGACAATGGTTCTTGCCCATCTTCTTCACAATGATTTCACAGCTGTGGGCCTGATTCATCCAGAGAATTGGTGATGTACTTCACATTTATCAAGAGAGAATGAAGAGAAGTTTTACAGTGAACAGACTAAAAACCTGATTCTGACATAATGAACATGAACTGATATTTCACAGTAACAGATAAGATTTTAAGGAAGACAGAAAAAATTGAGACCGAAGGAAAGAGATTTAAGTCACATAGCACAGAAACAATACATTAGACTGCTTAAAAGCTAACTTCAGATGCAAGAAGAAACAGAATTAAAAAAAAAAAACATGAGAATCTCAGAGGGCTGAAGTGAAAGAAATTAAAAATATCTGCATTTGTTCACACTAGAAGACAAAAAAAAAAAAAAAGCCAGAGAAAAATCTGAAGGGTGATCTCACACAAACAAGGGTTTAAGGACAAGGGTAAATTCTAACAAATCTAGAGGCATGGTGTACTGTTTCAGCAACTTCAGCAGGAACAGTTGGGCTAGAGGAACAAAAAGTGTAAGACAGAGGCTGGCTTCAGGTGCATCATTTCTAATTGTTCTTCAGCTAACCACCAACAGAAGTACCTCAATCTCATCAAATATATCGACCCAAAGAAAGTGCTTGTAAATGAAAACTGACCTCTAACTTACAGCACAGAAATATATGATTTTAGGATTGTACTCAGCTCCTATACCTTTCTGGTATTATTTGCAACACGCACTTCAAGTAAACATGAATGACTTGGCTCTAGAAACAGGGGCATGAAATTAGATTCAAAGGGACAGAGCAGCACTGAACACTTCTTGGGTATTAGAATAGGAACTGGAGATACACTAAAGACCCAGCAAGGAGAATGTACCTTCAAGACCCAGTAGTTTCCTCTGGGTTATGAAAAGGATTTTCCTAATTTGTTTGTTTGGGTTTTTTTTTTTTTTTCGGGGGGGGGGGGGGGGGGTGGTTTGGTTGGTTGGTTGGTTGTTTTGGTACAGAACAGTCTCAAAGGGGTCAACCACCAGGTCTTTTTGCTGCATTACTGAAAAGAACACATGGGATATAGGTATGCTACCTAAATATGGAGTTGCATATTTCGGTATGCTTATTTTTTTCTTGGTTCAGCCATTCAAAAAGACATTTTCCATATATGCATCTAAAGAGCATCTAACACACACGAATACACAGATTTCATCTCAGTTTCACTTGCTGTCTCAACAGGTACAAAACTAAGCTATATGCATGTGAACTTGGCTGCCTTAGAGACAAATAAAATTCATATTAATCCACATCTGGGGAAGTTCCTTCCAAACTGTCATTAGACTTTGACTGAGCTATGCTGAAAGCCAGAGAAAGCTGCACAATGTATTTTTACCATTAGGTTATGTGATTTTTACCCATTATGTGCAACATTCAAGGGCTAGTTTATTATTTACACTGCACTGCTCTCACATGGCTGTTATTTAATTATTTTTTCTTACATTTTCAAGTGTTTTCTGTTGGTTCAGCGATGTTTGTTTCCTGGTTGCAGAGTCTTTTTAAGGCACGGCATCAAGTAATAGAAGCAGACAGGAAATAAGGGTTGTTGCTCTCCAGAGGATGATTAAGCAAGTCGGCACAAATTCCCTGAAGTACCCACAAACAGGCTCTTATGTAACAACATATGTTTTCAAAAATATTTTCTCTGAGCAGTGAAATCTTCATGGGAAAAATATAAGCTAGGTTTATAATAAACACTGTGGAGCATGAAATAACTATAAAATAGAGTGCTATAAATGAAGTAAATTATTGGATACCAAAAATCCTGCAGGAAATTATTCTCATTTACATTTCTCAAAATTAATCTTGGTCAATAAAGTACCCAGGTCCTGCAGTGTCTTGCTTATCCAAAGCAAGCATATTCCATGTTCCTTAGAACATCACCTGTAATGCTCTGAGACAGGTCCAGATGACGGTTTTAAAGCAAATACTCCAGATGACTTCAGTAGACTGTTTCTGTAAAGAAAGCAGGATCCATTCCTTTCCTCTCTCTTATGCCCAGAGCAGAATTTCTTTTAACTTGAGACGTTTTTAAAAAAATTCCTTAACATTTACTTTGCATTAGAGCTTCCCAGTACATACCATCCCATTCAGTTTTACATACTTCTTATTCTTTGAAAAATATACACACATTATAAAACACTAGAATTTTTTTTGTTCTTCTCATTAATTTTAAAGAAATTGAAACATTTTATTACAAAATTTTAGGCTTATAGAAGTGGTTATTTACATTCATACATACATTTACGTACATTGAAATATTTGACTAATAGAATAGAATAGAATTACACATGAGAACAGACTACTATATAGTTTGTTTTTTCTAATAATAAATAAAAATTTTGGGACATGAACATCAAAAAAGTTAACAAACAAACACAGCATAATGTATGAAGCTGTAGTAACTATAAGTTACATACAATTTCACTGACCATTTACAAAGATTTGATACTGCAAAGGTAGAAAAGCCAGGGAAACCAGAAAAAGCAAAGTTAACTACGCTCTCACAAATCAGAAGTTCAAGGTGTGTTCCAGCAGAACATCTAGTATGCTCTGAAGTAGCAGTAAAACTGATTCCTATGACCCATACTATGCATTTTAATTTCACACTATATGCACAAAAGCTTAGCATTTTCTGTATTAAACACATTGCTCAGATGCACAAAATCACACACAGCTTATCTTGTTATTTCTACAACTTAACTTTCATATGAAAAAATCTAGTCACAAAAGGACTCAATGCTCTGAACTTTTTCTCTGATATTGCTGCCATATACTGATTGTTCAAGCTTATTTTCACCTTTTGACTCAAGACATGAAAGAGCCATATAACACTGGTACTCCCCAACAAAGTAGTTGTTTTCACCTTTGCAAAACCTACATGGTCCCCTCTGAGAAGCTCACTGTCTCACAGTGGCACCGAAGTGAAAAAACAGAGTTAAAATCCAATGGCAATTTGCCATCATCTCATGCCCATATGCTCTATATTTTTCAGTATTCAAATATCTTGAATAAATATACTTTTACGAATTTACTATTACTGCATAGCTGGTGCTTTGTTGTATTGGTGCACACCTATGCCTGCATGGTTAAGAGTGAGAATTCATTTTATGGGGTAGCTTAGTCATAGAAACTGAACTAGAAGTGACCTAACAGATCATTTTTCTGGTCAAACAGGATCATTCTAGTCTAGTCTAGTCTAGTCAATTTCTAATGAGCTGTTAAAGGACCCAGGTAACAAAGATTTTTCACCACTTCCTTCTTTCACAGCTTGTTGATCTCACTGCTTGAAAGCGATGCCAATAGACAATTCTTTTGAGCATGGTGTTTCTTTTTCAACTCCTCTTCCTACACAAGTGTTATTTTCACTCCACAACCAAGTATTATTCATCATCAAAAAATGGCCAAAACAGGAGCAGTGAGGATTATCACAACAGATATTAAAAGGTACTATAGTATATGTATTTCACTCTACTTTAAAAATTTGAGGAAAGAAAAAAGTAAACCTTTGACTCACAAGAGCGGAAGCCAGCTATTGCTATATCACACTGTTTTGGGTATGATTTTGATCTCAGGTCTTACTCTTAAGTGATTTCAAGGATACACAGTGAAATTCTTAAGTGAGAAATGGAATGAACAGGCTGCAATTATATTGATCTGAGCTGCTCCTAATCATGAGAAGAGTCCACAAAGGCAAGAATTATATCTTCAAAACATGTATAAAGAAGTAATTGTATTCTAGCATCTTTAAGTATGAGAAAGGAAAAGAAAACAGGAGGTAAAACAGGCCTAGTGAGGAAAACTGAGAAGACAACTGTTACTGAGTTTAAAAAAAAGCTTCAAAGATATATTAATGCTGGAACACAAAGACAATGCCAACCCTTTGTCTAAAGGTATGGTACGAGAGACTGCCTGCTTCATTCAATTGCACACAAGTTTGCTATGCTTCCTTAATATACATCTTTTCCAAGAAAGGTAATCACGAAGGTATCATAAAATAGATAATCCAAGTTATTTCCCATCATCTCTTAGATCTGGCTAAGTATAGGCCTTAATACATTATTCAGAATAAATATTAAAAAAACCCAAAAACTAAACAATCTTTTTCTCTCTTAAGCCTAACAAGGCTGAAAATCTATTCCTTCCAGGTTGCATGAGCCTCTGAAGACAACAGATTGGGAGCACTGTAGTTAACAGAAGCATAAGGAAAATCCAAAAGGCTGCCAAAGCATTCCTGCTCTTTGGTCAGGAACTGCAGACCTGCCAAAAGCAGGGGTCAGGAACAGGGAACTGACAACTTGTACAAATGCTTTCCAGATTATGAGAGTCCCGATTCTCAGCGTATTTGAGTTCCCCAACTGGACCTACATAACCTGAAAAAACTTCTTTCATTTTTTGTTTTTTCTTTCTTTTTTTTCTCATTTTTGAAAAGCCATGCATGGGGAGGCAGGCCCTAGGCCAGCATCCAGACTAAAAATCACTTATTTGCCTTTTAAAAAGAAAACCTGTAACTCGGTGGCAGCAGAGAAGATGGGATCAGGCTAAAGCCTATTTACAAATTCACCCCAGCTGATAGATGTTCTTTGAACAAAAGAAATTTCTGCTTATGTGTTAAAGGGCTATCTAATGGACATGAAAGTACATGGGGGTCTTTGTACCAGGTTCACCAAAGTGCTGCATCAAACCAAACTGTCAGATGATTGAATGACTGTTGTTCCTAAAATTTCAGATCTTATATTAGCACCAAAGGACTCTCCCAACTTCATCTATCCAAAGGAAGAGTCTGAATAAATCTACAGTTTTTGCTTTTAAGCCAGTAAACTGGCTATTAACAGATCTTTGCATGCACGTGATTGTTCATTTAAGGGGTAACTGAACCACTTCAGGGAGTGAATGATGATTTAAATATTGGTTAATTGAATAATATTGGTTAAAAAACATAGTTACCTAGGAACTTTAGGCATTTTTGGCACTAAGCATCAGCCAAAGGAAGATACTGAAATTTGTGTTTTCAGATTAAGTTGATTGATCTATGAAGTAGTCGAGGTGAGTGCTTTGAGTCTAAACCTATAAAGAACACACTAAGAAATGCTATATCCAGTTGTACCTACATTAAATTCTCTGCTTCATTTGTGCAACAGACACAGGGTTATGTAGGGTTACACAGGATTCCTAAATAGCTTGCTTCACCAACCAGACTGAATACCACGAAGGTTCCTCAAAAGAGACAAAGACCAGAGGAATCAACTGAAGAGTGGCACCATATCATGCCAAGGAAAAGGAACAGACTCCCCCTTCAGTATCAGGCACCCTTATTCTCAGCAGGTGTACGGCATCTCTTTTTACTGGTATTTTCAGTGTGCAGCCTCATCCTGGAGTTAGATGCATGATCATTTGTCTCTCTTTTGAAAAAGAGGAGTGACATACCCATAAGCCAAAAGGTAAACAAGTCATCAGGTAACAGAATGATAACATCAAAGCATGAGAAACTGATTCCTTTTCTGCCTCTACCAAAATACATTTAAACCTGCCTTTATCATCTAAAGGAGACCGCCCTAAACCCTAAGCTACAACAAAACTACTGTAAGAGGTAAGTTTATTAATTCCCTTCTGTCCAAACCAGTCCATTTGGCATAGTAAACATCCACTTGATCAAAGGCTATACACTGTGGTCTGGTGGAAGAGGCAAATGAGTGGAACTCCAGATTATAGCCTCAGCTCTGAGGAAACATTTCACACTTAAATTCACAGAACGACAGAATATGCTGAGTTGGAAGGGACCCACAAGGATCATTGAGTCCAACTCCAGGTCCTGCACAGGAGCAGCCCCAACAGTCACATCATGTGCCCAAGAGTATCGTCCAAATGCTCCTTGAACTCTGTTGGGCTTAGTGCCATGACCCCATTCACTATTACCCTCTGTGCTCGACTTTTGAGCCAATTGTTCACCCACCACCAAGGACATCACTACTTGTGCTCCTGATCCTTCTACCAACCATCCGAGGGCCCTGAAGTCTCTTTTGATTGCTCTTGGACTTCTCTTTGTTATTTTGTTGCTGCCTGTTTAAACAACCAATAGTGAATAGTAATCAGAGGGGCGTACTAGTCTGGAGAGTTTTCCAATAATGTCCCTTATCTGAGCCTCTGGAAGACAGAAGACTTCCCTGTGAGCTGGGTCTGGCCTGCCTATAGGGCCCTCAATTCCCCTTGGAAGGGAGTTTCCTATTACAACTCCCCTTTTTGAAACCTTTCTCCTTGGTCCATGGTTATGCTTAGCTTAACAAGCAAAATGTCTTCCTCAGCTCTTATATATTCCATGCAAAGATGTTCCACACAGAAGGTGGAGAGAATGAGCGGTTTCCTGCAATAACTGAAAGTGAGCACTATACTATGCCAATACATGAAAACGTTAAGCCTGAGTTTTCTCAGGTAGAGCATGAGCTGAGCCCAAGACTCTCCCATCACAATCAAGTTATCTAGCACTGGAGAGCTAGAGAAAGCAGATAAAGGTAAAAAACATGGCTATCTTTCCTCCCACAATGGTTTATACAAAACCTGGTCTTACAAAGCTGCTCTAAACATATCTGCTGAATGAAGCCCTGCAGAGAAGATGAAAGACACCTGCCTACACTATTAACCTTAATATGGTTTGGACATGAATAAATCTACAGATTGAACATTTATGCTTAGTAAATCCAGTTATTGAAAACTGAGCCCGTCCAAAGGAAAATGGAAAGAACTTTTCAAAATCCAAAAATCTGGCACCCAAGTCTACAGCAACAACTTAAAATTAAATCCTAAGAGACTGTAGCCCTTAGACTCTGTTTCAAGACTATATCTAGTATTTCAGCTAAACAGTTCTGTTTTGTTTTTAAATGTATGTACATATATCACATCCAGTCACGAAAGCGTTAAAAGAAACAGAGGGAAAACAACAGGAGGTGAGAGTATGCAATGCAACAAGAATGTTTAGCATGTCCTGACACTCCAACGTTCCCCCTCCCCCCCTTCAGGCATCTAATTGTTTGCTTTTCCTCCTACATACAATAATGAACTGAACTACAATCAAAGTGTGATGACAAATGGTCCCAGGGTTTGCATTCTTCAGAATATATTGGCATTTGTAAACTAAAAAAGAAAGATAGATGTAATCAACCGCCTTCTTACAAGAGAAGGATCTGGAAGAGTATGTTGGCAAAATCTTCAAACCACATTAAGCACTAATTTGAAAGTACGTTTGAAAGGAAGAAAGCAATGCATCTAATACCAGTTTATTTGTGTAACAACAACTAGAAACTGAACTTGCTAGACATATTTTGAAAGATGGAAACAATTAAAATGCATTAGTGATCTAAACTGGCACTGTATTTTAAAAGAAAAGAACTTTAAATAATCTAGGTTACACATATCCACATTTTGTTGGACATATCGTCACCTTCCCTTGATCTCCTAATATTCAGTGCTTTTATTACATGGAAACATTGCATCTGTCCTCACAGAAATTCACAAGAACTAAGCCTGTATGAATACATTTGCCTGTGGAAAAAGAGCGATACTGTCTCATGAGAAAAACCCCATCTGCTGCAGGATGGCAATTGTTCTGTCTCCAACATTAAAAACTGGGAGCCTTCTATTCAAAGAACCTACACACTGCTCCAAACACGGAGTGGTCAGGCTGCATCTTACCATGTAACCACTATATAGTCAGCTCATTTCACTTTTAAGTAAAAGTGGATAAAGTACGCTGAGAGGACACATTACTCAGATCTTCCTCTTTGTTAGTAATATCTTGACTCAGAGGGGAAAGGACTTGTTATGGGAGAAGCCTTACCAGGGAAATGAGTAATCAAACATTTTTTTAAAATTAAATACTTTTAATTATGTAATATTTAAGTTCAAATAACTCTTAAATTAGGGATTAACATAACCTGTACTTTCGGCAGTCATCTTTGAAATGCAGTACTTTGGATTTCTGGAAACTGATAATCCCTCGTTAAAAACAAGTTCAAGTAATTCCAAAACTCAAACATGAACCGTTAAAAATAGAAACATCTCACTTTTGCTCACTTTTGACCTGCTGCAGTCTTACCATGCCATCACAGAAACATGCTGAAGCTTCACAAAATGCTGCCATATCTTAATAACATACTTCCTCTCCTTTTTTTGCACGCTTTAACGAGCAGCAAAATTGTTAGCATTTATAAGCAGCATCATTAGCATAACATTAGCACATAATGAAACAAACAGTTTGTGCCCACAAGATACCATTTCTAACCTTCTGAAAGCAGATTAGTTGCATTTAGTCTTAAGGATTTTATGTGCAGCAGAAATTTGGCTATAGAGGATGATTCGAAGTTGGAGATTTCCTGATTGATTTTTCATCTGTTTTACATGAGGCATGGTTCCAATTACTATCTTTGGTGGGAAAATACTTTTAAATACACATATAAATGTTTTAAGAGGTTAATTAATAATTAAAATTAACAAACAAAACCAAGGGTGCTATCAGTGCGTATCAATCACTAATTTAGAGACGCAGGGAAAAAAAAAATTATGTATCAAAATTTTCAAATAAGGTACAATATTTGCAGTTAATACACAAGAATTTAAGACACCAAACAAAAAATACAGGTAATGCTTTCCTAGTACTAGAGTACTTGAGTTTTAGGAAAAAAAATTGTATTAATTACCCCATGAAACAGCTCCATTGTTCATTAAAAAAAAGCTTAACATGTAAAACACTAACGAAAAAGAATAATATTCTACTTGATACCTCTAAAAATCACCACTGATACAGCAAATTTGAAAGTGAAAGAAACTAGCTATATATTAAGATATTAGGTAGAAACTCTTTACTGTGAGAGTGGTGAGGCACTGGAACAAGTTGTCCGGAGAAGTTGTAGCTGTCTCATCTCTGGAAGTGTTTAAGGCAAGGTTGGATGGGGGTCTGAGCAACCTGGTCTAGTGGAAGGTGTCCCTGCCCATGGCAGGGAGTTTGGAACAAGGTAATCTTTATGGTCCCTTCGAACCCAAACCTTTCTATGATTCCATGGTTTCAAGCACACACAAACAGTACCATCGCACTATATCCTATCATATTTACACTGCAGTACTGGTCTGGAGCCAGTTTTCAGGAAATCCCTGCTTCAGAAGAAGAGCAAATAAAGTAGTGAAATAGGACTTCAACAGGCAACAGAGAATTAGGACAAGAAAATATGAATGTCAGCTTTTAAATATTGATTTAAGTAACAAATATCAGATAGCTCTGCAGTTGTAAATACTATTTCAGCCACTAGAGAAACAAGTAGACAGTATACACAGAACACAAATGTATCATACTTGGCACCTCTTCCCACCCCATTTCAAGTATTTGTGTGATGGCTATTCAAACACTTTTAGTATCAATGTCATCACTTGTAGGATAAAATAAGTAAGTTCTGGGAGTAAATAGCACACATTTATTAAGGGTTATGCTCTTAAAACTACCATTGTTGATGTGAGTTTCAATACAAATGAAAAACGAGAATGCATACACCACTAATACATAGTATATTATTCTTTCATACTATATATGCTTTCATATTTCCCAAAATATTTTTATCTACTCATGATTTAAAAGGTGTTCAAAGTTACACAGCTGCCACTGAATTCTACTAATAACTGTGTGAGCCACTAGGATGTATATTAACAGATACACATTCTTGCTCAGAGTTGTAAAAACAAAAGTGCACAGTGAAACAATCCAACTGTAAAAGTGTTACTGGAGAGGGGGGAAAAACTTGAGGAAAACTAGAGGATTAAAAGTTAAATCATGTCAGAATAATAAAGGTATGTCACCTGTAAGGTTTTGCTAGTAAAGATTCAAGACATATTTGCTTATACAGTAAACACCGTAATATGAAAACAAGAAAGCCAAGCCACAAGTAGTCAGTGGCAGTCACACTTCAAACTTCAGTGTGCAAGTAGACACTGTGCAAGGTGACAGTATTGAGCGGGCACTGCATCCACAGGTGCAGGACCACCAAGTTCAGCATCTGGCTGCTTTCCAAACCCAAGGCTAAAGTCCCAGGTCTTGAAAGGGACTGTCCTGGCTCCACCAAGAATAGATTTACACTATAGGTAGTACTGGCTCTTTTTTGTGCACCTATAACACTAGCGACAATGTTTGAAAGTTACATAGTTTCTATGTGTTTATAAAATTTCCATAATTATTGTGAAAGCCTGTTACTTCCAGATTATGAATGATTCAAAAGACAATTTTCTTCCATTTTGATCTAGAACTAACACAAATTTTATGAGAAAAAGTTATTCTTCAATCAAGTTCAATCAAGTGTTACATAGCATACAGCTGGATAAACGCATCATGTGGTCAGTGAGCAATTGACTCACAGTTTGAGCACAGAGGGTAATAGTGAATGGGGTGACATCAGACTGGTGACCTGTCACTGCTGGGGTTCCACAGGGCTCCATCTTAGCCCCTGTGCTCTTCAACATCTTCATACATGACTCGGATGCAGGACTGGAAGGGATGCCAAGCATGTTTGCAGAAGACACAAAACTGGGAGGAGCTGTTGACTCCCTTGAAGGCAGGGAGGCCCTGCAGAGAGACCTCGACAAATTGGAGAGATGGGCCAACCATATGAAGTTCAACAAAGGGAAGGTGCTGGATTCTGCACCTGGGGTGGGGCAACCCTGGATGTTCGTACAGACTGGGGAATGAGTTGCTGGAAAGCAGTGCCATAGAAGAGGACTTGGGGGTCCTGGTCGACGGCAAGTTGAATCTGAGTCAGCAGTGCCCTGGCAGCCAGGAGGGCCAACCCTGTCCTGGGGGGCATCAGGCAAAGCATCACCAGCCGGTCAAGGGAGGGGACTGTCCCGCTCTGCTGTGCAGTGGGGGGGCCTCACTTTAGATATTGTGTGCAGTTTTGGGAGCCACAATATAACAATGATATTAAGCTATTAGACAGGATACAAAGGAGGGCAAGAAGGATGATGAAGGGCCTTGAGGGAAAGCCTTATGAGGAAAAGCTGAGGTCACTTGGTCTGTTCAGCCTGGAGAAGAGGAGACTGAGGGGAGACCTCATTGCAGCTGCAACTTCCTCATGAGGGGAAGAGGAGGGGCAGACACTGATCTCTTCTCTGTGGTGACCAGTGACAGAACCTGAGGGAATGGCCTCAAGTTGTGTCATGGGAGGTTTAGATTGGATATTAGAGAAAGGTTCTTCACCCAGATGGTGGTTGGACACTGGAAAAGGCTCTCCAGTGAAGTAGTCACAGCACCCAAGCTTGTCTGAGTTCAAGGAGCGTTTGGACAATTCTCTTGGGCACATGAAGTGACTCTTGGGGATGGCCCTGTGCAGAGCCAGGGGTTGGACTCGATGATCCTTGCAGGTCCCTTCCAGCTCAGCATATTCTGTGATTCTGTGATAACAGACCTTTTCAACTAACACCATCCTTTCCTGCAATGCTTACACTCATATTTAACTACTTGCATTTTCTATCATAAGGTATAACTATCTTCCTATAGAAAAGACCGTACATAGCAAACCACCCTGCATGTTTAGGCTTCTGTTTGCATACATGATCTCGGCAAAAACACAGCCTGAGTGTCCCAGTAAGCAATTTGTTTTTGTCTCCAAAAAAGACAGCAGAGAAGCACAACACTGCCATCTCCACCTTAAATGCTGAAGTACAAGTATCACACGCATAATCTGGTGAAAAGATTATAAAATACTGCAAACAAGAACACATGTAAAGACTTCTAAAACTTTTATGAGCAAATTAAGAGAACTACTATCAGGCAGAAATTAAGTTTAACCAACCAGTGTAGTGTACCAGAATAACATCAAACTCAGCACGCCCAAAGGGGAACAGAGTAAACAAGTTCTCAGGCTCTCCAGCCTCAGCCCATGCCACCAAGTGACTGGCATCAGAAAGACAGAATACATACCTGGAAGTTTTATGTCTTGTTTTATCTATCTGTGTTCCAGATGTGGTGGTTTTTCTAGTGATGCACTTACATGCTAGGAAAAAGATGACCACTCACTCGACTGCCATAGCTGCAATTTCCTGGGTTTTTTTGCCACACATACAGTTAAGTTGGTTATATGCTGAGTATGCTGAACAAAGTGCAATATGAAGCCTGAAATACATTCCCTGGACCCTAACTCAATTTAGTATCTGTTCAGCAGCATACCAGTAGTACAAAGGAAAATTTATTAAGGATTCTTAAAAAAAAGAAAGGAAAAGAAACTAGGGGAAAAGAAAAAAGGAAAAAAAAAAAGAGGGGAGCCTTCCCTCTTAATCCTCACACAAATCTGAGCAAAATCCTTTTTCCTGCTGTGGATTATTTGAAAACGTATCTTCCTTTAATGGTATTTGTTAAAGCATCAGGTTACCTGAGAAGCAGGTCCTACAAGGGAAAATATGGAAGGTGATAAACAGCTTTGCTAGCTATCACAATAGAGCAAGCAAACTAAATTGCTGATGTCTGTTAAGCTTTGGGTGAAGTTCAGAAGCGGAAGTGTTCCTGGCACTCACTGCACCTGATAAAACAGGTAAGCAATCCAACAAGCCAGCTGCTACCAGAACCATTACCCACTCCTCCTCCACTGACTGAGAATCCCTGCCAGCTCCCACAGTTCAGGCAAATAAACTGACAAAAAACCTGCCCTATCTAAAGCAATTAGGTCTCTGTCCCTTAAGCTGCTTGGATCAGTTCCCTAAAAGGTCTGCATAATTTCAAAGGGTTTGCTAACACAATAAGAACAGGCATAGATAGGCACCACCTCTCTTCTTCATAGGTCAATGAGGAACATTGCAACAGAAGAATATGCTGCCGACTTAAATGCACCCAGAATTTTGGTACCAAATAGTGACACAAAAGTCACTGAAATGACAGCTGTAAGTAAGATAAGAGAAGCATTCTTGCAGGTAGTCTTTGGCTAAAGAAAGAAACAGGGCTCATGAACTTTATTCCCACCAATAACACAGGTTAACTGTCAAAGCAAACAACAAATGGAAAATATATGAAATATCAGACTGACATGTACCCTATCTGGTATTACAGTTTTGCAAAGTGCTGGTATACAATAAGATAGCACACAAGACTAACTCAACCAAGGAACAGTTTGGACAGGAAATTTCCAGAAAACAACCAAGTTCAACATACAGAAAGTTCATGCTTAGTAAATGGGAACTTTCTTCAAGAGACAGTCTACAAAACCTGGGAGTGTTTTGCTTTAGGCATTAGAATGAGCAGAATGAATGGAGTGAATATATTTATTGGCTACAAGAAGTGTGAAAAAAGCTCAGGGACTTCATCTATTTATCTAGTTTGTAGATATGGAAAAAGGGAATATTTAAACAACATACATGAGGAGATACTTTAGAGGAGATCACTGATGGCAAATATTTTGCCCATCATCAGGTTTGATACCATCAGGGCAAAACCACACAGGAAAAGAAAACACACAATTGTATGGTCAGTGCATCCTGCCACTTAGATCCTGCTTGCCACAGATAATGTTTTAGAAAATTATGTCCATCACATGATGTTCTACATACAAAGTATGAGCAGTACAGTTCTAGAAAAAGTTAGATTTGCTGAACAGCAGCAAAGCAAGATAAACTTAACTTCTATTGAATGGAAACAGACCCGGAAGGATGTTAGGACCATCAGATCACTGTCAATCTATATCCTTCAAAAAATGAGGGAAAAACCCCACAAATATGTGCTGGGCATTAAACAGTGGAAGAAATCTGTGATCAATCTAGCCCCAGAGGACAGAGTTCAGCCTCCAACTGGAAGCCAGCTGAAGATGACCAATATATAAGAGGTGCGAATCTCAAAAGAAAATATGAGGAATTGAGTGACTAACAGCTATGATTAAAAGAATAACTGAGATGTCCACAGAAGATTCTAAGGCAAACACTGACAAACAGGCAAACTCTGATGTCAGTTTGAAAGTCTAAACTAGAAAGTGAAGAGGAAACAGCAACATGCTGGACTTCACAGGATATCTCATGCAAATCTAGGACAGTTCAGAAGAGATACAGGGAGTGAGTAACTTCCATTGACTTTGGCGGAATTGAGATACTGATTAATTGCATAGTTCAGGCACCTACAACTACTCTAGAACTGAGGAATGACAGTTCCTCTGAAAATACACACAAAAAGCAAATGTGATAGGACCCAGAAAGAAAAACAGTTAAATCCATTATTTCACTTTTCAGAAGACTACCAGGGCAACTGCATATGCAGTTCCTCAATGTTTGATGTGTCCCATTATGCAACAAATGATTGCAAGATTCAAAGACCTAGAAAGAGAGCAAGAATGAACAGTTTTGCAGCCTGGTGAAAAAAATCAAATCAAACCAAACCAAAGTAAACTAAAACCAACCAAACAAAAAAACTCTTGAAAAAGAGGATTTTCTTGTTTCCTTGGTTTCCGAGGCTAAGCCAAGGAAGGTCCATATTCTTTCACTGGTCTCAAATCACCTGGGTCTGTTCTAAATTGTTCGATAAGCCTGAGGTGCACAGGTTTTGCTTATGCAGGATGAAAGCAGTCTAAATCTTGCCCATAGTCAAAACTATTTACAATACAAACTTGAATACTGAAATGTTTACCAAACAATTAGCAAATATATAAAATATGGTCAAGTTTTACAAACAGTTCAGTCATTATCCAAAATATAATATGATGATTTATTCCTCTTTCTGAACTTAAACATAGTAGAGTTTGTAGTCAAAATAAAGACAATGCAAGCTATCCCTAATTCCAGTTGACTAAACAAGGTTTCAGCTCTATTCCTGATACAGGATTTGTAGAACATTGATTCTCTATAAATTTTTTAATTCTTCACAAGTTTTGCCGTTAAAGTTCTAGGTGCAATTATAAAGATCAATTAAAATGTAGGAAACAAAAATTTAGATGTAAACAAAATTTAGACTGAATAGGAAAAGCCCAGTTTAGGACTGAGCTGGTAGTAATTGTGATATCATGTCTACTTGGCTGCAGAGGTTTTCCCTGAGGATGTTACCCTTATCCACCAAACAGAATGCAAACAGCTCAGTCTGAGTAACAGAATAGCACTTACTCTTTAGGGTCCTCACTACTTCTACAAGGGACAACGAGAAAATAAAAAATAATTAAAAAAAAAAGCCATTATTTTTTCCATTCATTGAAGAAAGTAGACATTGATATGGGGAAAAAAGGAAAAAGCTGTTAAATAACAAAAGGTAAGATTATACTACAAGCATGAAAGTTGTTGCCCAAGTTACTTCAGTCCAATTCCAAGTGTTCACTCTAGGTCTGCAAGAGTAAGCAAATGACAAGTTCAGTTAAAACTTATGCATCAACTTCTCAATATTCTCGAAATACTTTTAAAGAACATTTCTGAACTTAGAAAATCTGTGTGTAGACAACATCTAACCACAACACTGCAAAACTCTTTATTTCTAAAATTTTTAGCAGTTCATTCTACACTGCTCCTTATCTTCATACCAACAATTTACAAGTGACATTTTCAGAGGATGTTTAAGGGCTATCTGTTCCAATTTTGTGACAACTTTTTGCTTCTTGTGAGTCTTCAGAACATACTTGTGTTTGTACAAACTTCAGTTTTTTAATTATTTTTCTCTATTCATTTTCAAAAACTAATTTTGTATAGAGTTTGTACAATCCTCCTGTTTATTACTTAGCTGCCAGAAATATTTGAATTACAGGGAAGTACAGTGCTACAGAAAAGGTTGTATCAAATGTTAAAGTTCAAGACAGGGTAGATAATACATTTTACAGATTTTTCCAGATCTATAAACAGAGTGAATCCCTATGCATACAAATATAGAAAAGAAGTCCCACTTATATACCACTTCAAAAATAGGTCACATTTTATGTTCTTTGTGAATTATCAGATGTCATCCTAAAAGCAATTTTCAGTGAATTTTAGAAGAATATTTGTTATTTGTTTTCCAGAGTTATAAGCTATAACCCAAATCTCAATTACAGAAAAAATGCAAAATGATTTCTGCTTATAGTAAATGGCATCACATTGGTAACACACATGCATCTGTTAGGTTTTGATTAGATCCATGCTGTGCAAAACAGTTACCATCCATGCCTAATGTGCATTTGTCTACCGAGATTCACCTAATAGCAAAAAAGCCCGAAAAGAACAAGACAAAATGAATGCTCCTTTTTCAGGAACAAAATGAGGTCTCCTCCTTTCACTCCCTTTATGAAGTAGGGATATGATTTTTATGCCACTGTTGGCCCAATATCCACTGCTACATTAGAGGCTTCAATAACTGCAATTCAAATTTCTCCCAGGAGAGGGCTACTCCAGTTCTAACCCAGCAGACCTCGATGAGATTACTGAAAAATGCTGCATGTGCTGCCTAAACTTAACAAGGTCCTCTCCACATAAAACAAATTTCAGCTCTGCTGCCTGCATCAGCCTTCCTAATCACAAATGACAGAAAATAATAAAAAACGCTATCACACAGAAATGTTCTTGAGATCTGGCCAAAGGGTATTTTGTAGTCCAAGCACCAAGCACCCAATTAGTGTTTTAGTAAAACCTTTGCATCAGCACAAAAAGAAAAGTATTCTGTCAGTGACAAGAATATATCTATTAGTATAATATTTCAGTTACAATTAAAAATGTCAGAAGTCCAGCAATTTAACAACTTCTTTATCTAACTAAACAAATTAAAGGCCAGTATTTCCTATTGTCAAAAGAGTGAAGAGACTTCTTTTTTCATCTTCTCAATAGGTCAATACTGATAATAATGATGATAAAATATTGAGACTTTCCAAAATGTTGTTCACTATCACATGTGAAGCCCTCATAGTCATCTACACTACGACATTAACTGCACCTTGAGAGAAATTATTATTTGCTCAAAACCAGAAAGCCGTAAAAATATTAGCTACTGTAATATCCTATTATGTAATCTTTAACTGATGCTACATTTTATAATTTACCATATTTTTTAACAAGTGTGAGGAGAAAGTAAAAATGACATGGTAAATTTGGTTTTGAAATCAATGAAGTTTTTAAGAAGTCTGTTTCCCTTTTAGCTCTGCAGCAACAAACAATATTTTCATTAGTAAACATACTGTTTCATAATCAAACATTTTGTGCTTTTGAGGATTGCCTGAAATAAAATCTACAAATCTCTAACAATTTACTTAAAAAATAAAACACTACCTTTTCAACATGAATCTTTCAATACTTTCTGCACTGCTCCACAATCTAACATATAAGGAAAGATTTTAGGGAAAACTGAATCTAGTCTCCAAATATAACTTTACTTTAAACATGAGGTCATCTAAACATCTGTCTTCAATATATCCCTAGGGATTTAAATCAAAAGTCTGCTAAACATGTACAATCATTTTGAAAATAAATAACAGAACAAATTTCGTCTTGATTATGATTATCATGCTTTTTAAAAGGAAACATTTATTCTAATAAGAAAAGTCTGAACTAATTTAAACTTTATGGACATTAACTTAGAAGAGTTTCATACTCTAAATAAGACATTTCTTTCCATTTAGTCTAGTCTCTAATAACATTCATTGGTTTATATTTGCAGAAAGCCCACATGCTTTCTTCATTCCTTTTAGAAATGTCTAATAAATAAGCTATATTTCCCATCATATTAAAAAATGTAATTTTGCAGAAAGGAGAAAAGTTTGCTAAAAATCAGCAGAAAAGATTGATTTGTTTCCTTTTTGTCATCTGGGCTAGCCATCATCATACATCAATAAGGAAGAATGTGCCAGTCAAAGCAGATTGCATCTTGATACTTATTGTCTCCATTGCTTAGAAAAAAAAAAACAAACCAATAGAGACTCTTTTAAGCAAGGACTGTCTCATTACCCAGTCAGCATTACAGTTTAGCTATCTAAAATTATTACTCATAGAGGTATAATAAATAAGTGGCACCCACCATGCTCACCCTGCTTAATTCAAGAACCCCAATCCCTTTCAGAATCCACTTAGAAGAGAATGAAACTCTTGTTCGCACAACACAGTACTTTCTAGGAAGTTCCATTGCTTTGGCTCTGTAACACAGTCTTGGAAATGAATGAAGAGCAGCTCTACGAGGACTCTCAAAGCTCTTGTGTTCTTTCAGGAATCTTTTATTCTCAGACTACTGTTCATGCCTTTACATAACGATTCTTTTTGATGAGGAACTGTTTCCAGTGTGAACTAGTACAGCAATCCAGAGACAATGGAGGCTACCAACAATATGATCACAGAAGCACCTAAAATGGGCACTGGAAACAATGTTTTGAACGTGCAGCGTGAACAAGGCAAACACTCTTGTTCACACTATTATGCAATTCTGACAAAATTAATATGTATACACAAGATCATGCTGCCACTGGTCAGCATCTATAGTAAGGTAATGTTTTGGAAAGTAAATTCTAATAATGTATAAACAGCCCGATGCTTTGTTTTTCACTTGTTGCCTCAAGGCTACATTAAACACATGTGTATACGCCATCATATGCAAAGCAGCATTGCAAACCCGCCTGTAGAGAAAGTACAGACAACCAACCCTGAAAAGGACAGTGTATCATCACCAGCCTCAAACATTCACAAATTCATGGTTCAGATACAAAAGTTCATCTAAAGATCATGAGCACAATCTTTAAAGTTTGTTTAAGTTTTAGGTTCCCAAAGTATCTACAATTCATCATTTCAAGCTTTAACACTGAGAATAAGATCCAAATTCAAGTTTTAGTCAAACTTTCAAATTTTGAAACTAAACTACATAGGTCCACAAGCTGGAAGAGACATCACATGTCACAGAATCCATAATAAAAAGTTAAATTCAGTTTCTTTGTCTCTGCTTATGGCAGTTAGAACAATTTTTTGGTTTTTTTTTTTTGGGGGGGGGTTGGTTTTTTTTTTACCATCCCCTAATGTTTTACCAAGTTCAGTATGCTACTTGGAGCCAGCTGAAAAAACAAAGTTGACTGATATTTAGTACACATTCAAAATATGTATACTAATTTTGAAAATCAACCCTCTAACAAAATATTAAGAAACAAGTATGGGAAGCAGAAAAATAAGTAAAATTTAACCCTTTTGCAAACCACTCAGAACTGGCTCTAAGAGGGAGTGAAATAAAGAGTGCAAAGAATTTTCTCAAACCGAGACACTCCTTTGCTTTTGGGAGTGTTGTTTTTTGCGGACACCAGCCACACATCTGCACACTTCAGTACAATAAAAACAGCAAAAAGCCCAGGAAACTAGGATAACACCCTGAACCGGGAAATGATCCATTGACTAAAGACTGAAAGCTGACCCATAAACTATGTTTCCTGACAAAAATTGACAGATTGAAAATGATCCAGAGGGAAAACAAAAGCAGCTGTTAGCAGTGTAGTTCAGTGACTGAAAAGCAGATCTAAAGGCCAATTACTCCCGTGTTTCCTTCACTGCTGTATGGGTGGGACTTCTCAAGCACATTCAGACTCTCTCAGCTATGACCTTATTTTCTCATCAGAATATCACCACTGTAGACAACTGTAACATTATTGTTTCAGATGTTGGTGAAATTACATCTAATTGTAATGAGTCCCCTGGACAAGACATGCTGCAGAAAACAGTAGGTTCTTATTCTGCAACTGTTCAACTTTAAATACTACCAAAGCTGTTGATCTGTACTACAGACTTTCAGCAGAGAAACTACTATCTTAAAATGACTGATATTTAACATTTTGTTGCACAAATAACAGGTATCAGAAAGCAAAAGCTTCTCATCATAAAAAGCAGTACTGATTTACTTTATCCATCAACCGGACCAGTGATGGTTTCCACAGGCAGCAATGCCAGTTTGTTTCCCTCAAGGGAAAAAAATTTAATTACATATTTTTAACTCCAGTTGAAGCAGAACAGATTTAATGCCTTTATAATCAAGATTCAGATACCTGAAAATACTTAAGAGACATCCCTATAAGTCGTTCACAGCAATACTGTTTTCAAAACATCCGTATCCTAGGAGCCACAACACAATCTGAAAAGGAAGGATTTTTTTCCTACTTTTTTTAAGCCCTTTTAGCTCTTCTCATTCATACCAACCCTAATCATAGTACTTAGGCCAGTCTGAACAGTTTAGGTTAACAGAACCATTTTTCAGAGAGAATTTCAGGGTTAATCTTGTAACAGATGAGTTCCTCCAGTCTTGGAGATATGATTTTGAGTATCTCCCACCTTGCTAGCTTGAAATAGAGAAGTAGCAAGCATAACAAAAAGAATGCTTACAAGTATAAGAAGGACATCCAAGGTAATTTCCCAGAAACTAAGCTACAGTTAAACTTGTAATGTCATCAGGCAGAAATGCCAGTTTCTATGCAGAGAAATAACCAGAATCAGTTTTCACTTTCTCTTCTAGTACACTGTCACAGAAATACATATATTGCTATCCAAAGGCAAGCTTTGCCGCTATACATTAGAAGTTTATTGTTACATAATAACCTTTTGAATAATGATAATTTCACTTGAATTTGCATATGAACGTTGGTCACTAAGGACAACTGATGAAACAATAAACAGTAATGAAAAATTGTTCTTTACACCAATATAACCCTGGCTCACAGAAGTTGTAAAAGCTTCAGGACTTCCTCTGCAGACACAGCACTTTTTGCCCATAAACTTTACAACAGGCATGTTCCAATATTAAGTATTTTGAGTACCTATTTCCTTTTACATGTATAATACATACTATTTTACAATATTATTTAACTTGAAAATCTGACAACAGAATGTTAGAGTTTGTTTTGAAGAAGTATATATCTTTAAGCTTTTATGCTTTGCTTTAGGACTTGTTCCTGCAAATACTTGAAGGAAGTTAAGATAGACTTACAGGAACATGTAACATGGCAGTTTTTACTTTGGTTATAGATGGGCATTTGAGAGCTTGATGAGATTTCTGCATTATCACATAAAACCTATAGTAAAATTAAAATAATCAAGACTGAAATTCCTCACAGTGGAAATCAGTAGCTATTTGCATATTGATTACACTGGGATAGGAGTTTCTCTCAAGTTTTTTGATTTATATGTGGTATCTTAGCTTTTTGACCATCTACTGGCCACAACTTACAATTCTTGTCAAATTCAGTGCCATTGGTTTTGCAGTACACACATGGAATCAGCATTTACTAATCATTTTTTTTGTATCTTTGAGCTTTTATTTCAGATATTATCATCAAAAATTACACATGCTAATCATTGTATCTGCAATAGCTTCAACATACATTTTTATCCACCTGGCACCCTTAGCAAACAGCACATTTAGCATCTTATTGTAGTATTGCACTGCCATCTTGTGGGAAATAGAACAAACGAGCGTAAAAAACTTCATTACTCGGTTTTCTAGGTTTGAGGTTGGTCATTTTGACAGGGTTGTGGTTTTTTTGGGGGGTGGGAAAGGAGAGGTGGGTTTGGGTTCTTTCAAGAAAAAACTTGTTACACTAAAAACAATAAAAAATTTATAACCTTTCATAAAACCCTCAGGCTCACCATATATATAAAATCTAAAGGATAATTTTCTTATTGCACACCCATACAGGATTCTGAGCACAAGAAGTTTTGTCCCCATTGGCTAGCATGCCAGACTAAATAAAGTTGAGCCAACTACTCACTTTTCCCAGTGTTGCTTTTGGAACAAAGATATAGTGGGACTGATGAGGTTGCTGCAGGATTGTCAAACCATGAGTGCATACTAGAGCAAGGCAACACCAGCTTAGTCTCAAATTTAACCCCCTGGTTAAACAAACAGTTTGTTATAAGCAATTTCTGAGTGCACAGACCAAAATTTTTTCTTTTCAGCACCCCATTGTCTACAGAAAGTACTAAACATACAAAGTTGTCATGACCTGTTAGAAGTTATGAAAATTCTGAGTTTGCTTCTGTCACTGTTACATAAGTATGTAAAAATTAATTCATGTCTTAATCACAGGATCACACACTCACAGAATCAACTAGGTTGGAAAAGACCTCTGGGATCACTGAGTCCACCCTATGACCCAACACCACCATGCCAACTAGACCACAGCACTGAGTGCCACATCCAGTCTCTTCTTAATACCTCCAGGGATGGTGAATCCACCACCTCCCTGGGCAGCCCATTCCAATGTCTGATCACTCCCTCTGTAAAGAATTTCTTCCTAATGCCTAAGCTAAACCTCCCCTGGCACAGATTAAGCCTGTGCCCTCGCGTCCTACTGGGTTGCCTGGAGAAGAGACCGACCCTCACCTCACTATAACTTCCTTTCAGGTATTTGTAGAGAGTGATAATAAGGTCTCCCCTGAGGCTCCTTTTCTCCAGGCTAAACAACCCCAGCTCCCTCAGCCATTCCTCATAGGGCTTGTGCTCCAATCCCTTCACCAGCCTCGCTGCCCTTCTTTGGACATGCTCCAACACATCAATATTCCTCCTACACTTAGGGGCCCAGAATTGTACTCAAGGTGAAGCTCAACTACTGCCAAGCAGAGGGGAAGAATCACTTCCCTGGTCCTGCGGGCCACACTATTCCTGATACAGGCCAGCACTCCATTGGCACACTGCTGGCTCATGTTCAGCTTCCTGTTGAGCAGTACCCCCAAGTCCCTTTCTGCCTGGTCTCCAGCCACTCTGTAGGTGGGGCAAGGGGGTGTTGCAGCCAAAGTGCAGAATCTGGAACTTGTTGTTGTTAAACATTATACCACTGGAATCAGTCCACCTATCCAGCCTGTCCAGGTCCCTCTGCAGAGCCCTCCTACCCTCCAGCAGATTGACACTCCTCCCCAACTTGGTGTCATCTGCAAATTTGCTGATGGTGGACTCGATCCCCTCATCCAAATAATCAGTAAAGATATTAGACAGGACTAGGCCCCACACTGATCCCTGGGTGACACTACTAGTCACTGGCTGCCAACTGCACGCAGCACCGTTTCACCACCACTCTCTGGGCCCGGCCACCCAGTTCTTAACCCAGCCAAGAGTGCTCTTGTTCTCATATAAAAGCTGTTACATTTAAAAAACCCACATAACTTGAAACACATGTAAGAGGTCCAAATAAGTGTTCATAACTTGTTCATACACTGCAATGACTTGATCAAACAACATCAGTTCAATCTAAACACTCTCTGGACACAGTCAGAGTGTTTTGGTCAATGGCTCTGTATCTAGGTGGAGGCCGGTGATGAGTGGTGTCCCATAGGGCTCTGTCTTGGGACCAGTGCTCTTCAAAGTCTTCATCAATGACACAGACAGTGAAATCAAGTGCACCCTCAGCAAGCTGCAGACGACATGAAGCCAAGTACTGCAGTTGACACAACAAAGGGATTTTATTTTTAGTATTATCAGCTGATAGAGAAGGGAGAGCTCAGAGACTGAAAAACATTACAGAATTAAGTTTGAAATGCTGTAGTAGCTGGGGAACATTCTTAAAAATTTCCACTGGGGAATGGTTCATTACATGGCATTTTGCATACCCTCAACTAGCTGGTCACAGCATTGGTCTGCAGCACAGAGCTATATTCTCATGAGGTGAAAAATATCATGTTTCATGGTTTTTAAGTGCCAAGGAAACCAAAGCCAGCAATTCAACCATACTGTCTTCAAAACTAGCATGAGTTTCTCTGAGCCGCCCTCGTGGTTGTTACTTACTCCCAGAGGCCCACTGGAGTCAAGCTGTCCTGAATACTGTATTCTCCTCTTGTAACTGTGTAATGATGAAAGCAATAGGGATTGCATGGACTTTGAAAGGGTATTTCACTCCTTTTTTTTTTTTTTCCCCAGCATGTTTCATAAAAGAGAGCATGGGTAGATGGTTGTCTGAGCAGAAACAGATAGAAATCTTTCCAAGTCTTAACTTCCTGGCTGTTTCTATGTCCTTCTGATTTCTACAAGCATAACAGAAGAAATTCAGGATATCTGCGATCTCAACTTAACATACACTTAACTTTCTTTTGGTCTTCTCTTCACCCAAAGTTCTCCTCATCATATTACCAACCAAGCAACTTCCCTCCAAACCTCCAGGTCCAACACTAGGTAAGCACACTATTAATTTCTCCAACTAGCAGAGAAAATTGGCTTCATAGGTGGCAGCAAGTGCGTTGCCTTGGAGTACTTTAACTTGTAGAGTGTTTCCTTGAAACTAATACTATTTGACTACTTCACATCCTTAGCTTTTTAATATAGTCTTTGTTAACATCTGAAACACCAAATCAAGGCAGTGAAAGACATTGAGCACGTACTGTGGCCTCAGATAATATTTCAGCCTTAAGAGACTTCTGAGAAAGAAAGGTTTAAAAACTTTAAAATGTTACGGTTTCAAGTCAAGATAGTTACCTCTGAGCATTAACTGGTTATTTTAGTGACATGGGAATGCAAATTATATGGCTTAAAAGCAAGAAAAAAGCACCCAAGAAAACACAGAACACTCCTCCTACCAGAAAATTGTCAAAAAATAATACAAACAAATTAAACACAGGGAGGGGAAAGGAAGGGATTAGACAATTTTCCTGCTGTTTAAAGTCCTCCCTGTACATCTGTCCCACTCTCCCTCTCATTCACAGGGACCAAATAACCTAAGGTGTTTGACAGAGTATGCTGGCTAACATACCTTGTAATGATGTTTGTCTGCCTAATGCCTCTAGTGATATGAAGACCAAACACTGTTTTTAATACTGTATTTGCATTTGACAGCCTTACAAGTAGATTTCCTGCTTAGAGATCTGATTCAAAGGAGTTGCTGCTCCTTTGCAACAGGTTAATCAACTTTGTCTACTCCTGAAGTAAAACACCTCTCAAAAGAAAAGATTTGTACTTTCAAATGAGCTTAAAAGAATTAGACTCCCAAATCCTATTAGGTTTCAATGCAGCTGGAAATGTAACTCTTAAGAAAGAAAAAAAAAAAAAATTTGAATCAAGAGGTCCAGCCAGGCAGAAACCCTGCTGTTTCATGAAAATATGAGGAATGAAGGGAAAAAAGAGACCAGCCTCAATTATTCCTATGATGTAATTATTTTATTTTAAAGCTTATTCATTTTGCAGTAAGAGAGCCAATGGTTCATGTTCATTTATTAAATGGAATTAGGTAAAGAAACACACTGAATAACAGCAGCAAAGTACTTAAAGATCAGTTAAAGAGCTGAAAAACATGTCATCTTTGTATTTATAATTTAATGTATTAATATATTAATTAAATTCTTCAAAATTTTAACTTCAAAATTTAAAATGTTTATATGTTATTTACACATGTATTGAAGAAAGAGAGCTGATCATGCAACAAAATATAAATTAAATTTTATTTATGTTACCTGTGGTTTTAGCTAGTCGTCTTCATCTGCAGTCTTTTGTTATTAAAACACTAGAACACACCTATACCACAGAGCAACACTAAAACCTTTAGGGTAACTATATTCAGCTACTTGCCTTCACTGTGCCAACAGTATCTGTGCAATTGTTTATGACATTTGCACTTCATCATTCAAACTGACTCAACACTTCTGTTACAAGGATGTCTTGACAAACTGACCTGGGTATCATGTAACATACTTTGCATTATGCAGTTCCTCTTCATGAGAAAAGAAATATCCATTGACTTTGTATGCAACACTATTGTTTTAAGTTCTGCCTTTTGCATACAGGCAGACAAAACAAGGATTTTTTTGATCCTTGTGCATTAGAGAAACAATTCTTCTTGTGATTTCAACTCTGCATTGACCGAACTTCTCAAATAACCTTTTGAAGAATTGCTGTAAATCTAAAGAAAACAGAGATTCTCAAGTTGTTCTTTTCACAGTGATTCTTACAGTTTAGATTTTATTTTCTGTTTAATCTTTTACTATAAATTCCACACATGCCTTAGCTTACTAATTAACCACTAGAGAAAAGGAGTATGCCTACAGTTCACTGTACTAGAAGGGTCTGAACTTACTAACGAAGTGTCCCAATTACATTTCAATCAAAGTTTTGTTCCTCACTCAGGCAAGCAAACAAACCCAAGTATTTTCAATTATGCTTTTAACCATCATTCAGGAATCTGAAAGATGGGAGCAAACAGCCAGTAGAAGGAACACAAACCAAGACCAAGTAAGATTTTGTTCATATATAAGATTTAGTTCACTCTCAGGAAGCAGAGCTTTCCATTTCACACGAAGTCCGATTACAAGCCACACGAAAGCAGATGTACCTCTTGCTGCAGACAAAGTATGCATGAGATCTGTCATGCTTGAGTTTTACGGTTCAGTTACAGCAGAGGGACATTAAAGTTTATCTTTATCTTAGAAATGCCTATGACAGCCAACCATGTTTATATATTTTCCTTTAAACACTGAATACATTCCTTTTTCCTTCCTTCAGCATGCCAGTATCTTTTATCAGTCCCATAGACAAGGGGTCATGCTTGATTTCTTTCCTTCCTCTTCCCCATCTTTATTAAGTGCATGAGCAAGTCCTGTCGTCTTCCATAAGGCATCAAAAAATACCTTTCTTCCTGTTCTGACAGCTTAAGCTTATCTAATAATTTTCCACTCAACCTAGCAGAATTACTTCTTATCAGATCCTTTTGCATCAGACATGCAGATGCTAAACAATCTTTCATTTTACTTATGTAGACAGTTATTTCTGACCCTTCAATTACACCTAGTAGGCTGTGTCACTCATTCCCAACCACCTCACTACATTCCTATCACTGTTCTGAGAATTTGCAACTCTCAGCATCTTTCTTAGAAACAGCTTCATACATTTCTTGTGCCATGATTATTTTTTTTCTGTTTCCTTCTAAATACTAGGTTGCAGTAAGACAGCAAAGCCACTCCAGGATGTCTTTGAGGCCAGGAAATATGACAAAGCATCTATGAGAGTCCTATGTCCTTCTGCAGCAGCAGCCAAAAGCAATATAGGGTGGTCAAAGTGGTACTGGGAAACTAAGGTCAGGCAACCAAATCCCTCACTAGGATGAAGTACTAAGTACACTATCAACAACTCATGCCCTCCATCATTTTTCTTCTGCTTCCACCTTCTCCATGTTGGATCCACTCTTGCCTGCCTGAGAAATGCAACCTTTAGACTGAAGACCTCAAAGATAGAGCCTTTCTTTTTTACCTTCTCTATAAATTAGCAGGAAAACATCACTGAGTGTTAAGCATTTGTCAAGCAAGTCTCCAAGTTTGAGACATTTTCCTCTAACACCTTAGAACTCCCACTTCAAGCCATACATCTAAGAATCCATCTGGTACAATTTTAGTGTTTTTCAGACTTAGAGAACAGTTGTTTTTTGTTTACTTCAAAACCAATGAGTAGAAATTTCTATACGGATTTAAGTCTACCAATGGAGCTAAGAAATCTGCCTGCTTGACAGGAGACTGAGCAAAAGGATGCAAGCATCTTTGACTTTATGCCTCTGGACTAGATACAACAGGCTTCTTGCCATATACTTTAAAAAAAAAGAGTTAAGTACAGATCGGTTGTCTCCTTGAAATGAGAGTTCTCTCACCTTAACATTTATGCGTTATTATCAGCAAATATTTTTCATTTTGTCTTTTCTCTACACCCTCAAACACATTCTTCTTCCAACTCTAGTCCTTCTGTAAAACTTTGTGTTTATCTAAATGACAATTTCCTTTCTGGTGTGTTAAGACAGTCTGTACTTCTACGAAAAAAGAGAGCCTGTAAGGAAAACAGGCTACTGCCAGAGGATAGTAAGATACTGCATTAGATCAATATGAATCACTAAGGCACAGGCCCACTGCTATGGTCAGATAAATCTGTCATCTTGCAAAACATCTGGTGGCAAAACACCTCAGTATCCCTTCAGGTATGAAGGGCCTTCAACAGTCTAGGACAAACTAAACCTTTCCTTCCTCTCCTAAATGAAGAGCAGAGTGGTACCAAGCAGAATCTAAAAGACCTTTAGGATTTTCAAGGCTGCAGAAGAGCTGAATAAACAGTCATATACTGGAAGGGCCAGGACAGACGACTTCTCCACTTCTGCTATGACATCTCTGTCACAGCAGAAGGCTGAAAATAAAGGGCATACAGAGTGACTAGCATGAAAAGAAAGTGCTCAAATATGTGTTGGTGGCAGGAATGTATAGAAGTGGATTTATGGACAGAAAGAGAATTAGAGATTCCTTCTGAGGAGGGAGCTGGAAGACCAGCTCATATATAGTGTCACGGCCACACAGGACCTAGCCACAGGAGAATTGTCCTTGCAGACATTTAAGCATTACCATGCAGCTTTCCTCTTTCATATAAAACATATGACAAACACCATTTAGACCTCAAGACACACTAAAGAACATTTAAAAACACACTAGATAGTTGAAATATTAACAGGATTTGCATATATACACCAAAAGAGCAGGATATTGTGTAAACATCGCCTACATTCTGGGCTGACTTAAATACTTCATGTTTATTTTGATTTAGGTAAAAAACCTGAAAAAATTAACCAGCAATGCTTTCATTGATAAACAGTGTACGGTTTTGACTTTTATAGTTTGCAGTACAAATAGAGTGAGGAATTAGTAACCTTGACATTCCTAAAACTATGTAAAAAAACTCCACAGAAACATATTTCCACTGTAGCCCTGCACCGGTTTCTCTATACGGCGTGTCACGGGGAAGGCTTTTGAGCAGGGGAGTCACACCTTCTGCCCACGGAGCGCGGCTCAGGCCATTCGGGCCGTTGAAGGGGCCCGCCTGCCACCCTTATCGCCCGAGGGTCTGCAGGGCGTGCTCACCGCAGATACACCGCGGAGCCCGGGAAGCGCCCCTTCGCCCCCGGGGGCCCCAGCACCGCTACACAAGTTGCCTCCGGGCCCCCCGGGACCCGCGGGCGCTCTGTCGCCTCCGGGCCCGCCCGCGCCGGGCGGCGGGGGAGGAGCCGGCGCCGAGCCGGGCC